>UCOK01013292.1:0-10393 GCA_900474325.1 Synergus umbraculus
GAATACAAGAGAAGAAAGAAAGAGGAGAGTGTATTTTCACGTACGCAAATACGTGAAATGTATAAGTGTACTACGCGTATAATGTGGATCCGTGCACGTCAAAATTTACCCTGCTGCTAAGAAAACCTTTTGATTTTCCCAGGTAATCGAGGCCATGGCCGAAACCATGCACACAAAAAACGACTGATAGTGTATGGATTTTTCCATACACCCGGAGACGCAGCAGACGGCTAATCTTAAGCAATTCAAGTTTTTCATTTCAATCTTCAATTCATTTTATTCAATTCGTTCATTATTAAATCTTTGTAGCATCTTTTTTTTTACAATCAAGGTTTCTGATAATCTACGCTGGTGGTCAACTTCAGTTTCGGTTTCGTCGCCTTTGAAACATGATTCATAATACTTCACCTAAACTTCGTCGAGATACACAAAAGTCGTGCGGAGTATATTCTTAAACAATAAACAATTCTATCTTGTATTTCCTATGTCCATTACACATAATTTGGCGAATCGAAGTAACTTAATCTAAATATGTAGTTTATCTTTAAAGAAATACCGACAAATAGGTTGGATTGAATTATCTTTATTTAAAAAACAGTTTATTATCAAAAAAGGCGTTTGTCGGTATTTATTTTGTTCAAAATCTTAATCCTATCCGGAACAGTATTAATGATTTATTTGGCATATGTTTATTTTTCCCTTCTTGTGAAATCATTTAATTACTAAGAATTTTATTTCCGCCAGTTGCATCAATCATTGTAATTATAAAGATAAAAGCAGGTTTTTATGAAAAGATATACAAAACAGGCCATATAAAAAGTCCGGTTTTGTTCCGTTTTAAGTTAAACGTTAATAATATACATTACTCTCTTAACTGTACCATAAAATCATGAAAAAAATGTGTATAAATCGTTTTCTTTTGTTTGGAATTTTTGCTCAAGCAATTATTGGGATAATCGCAGATGAGGGTATTAGTAAGTAAAATAATATTCTCTATAAATATCTGGAATAAAAAAACAGTAATTCTTAGCATATGTTACAGAGAAATTAATTTATAAAATATTTCCAGAGGAACCGTCGGATAATCTCACTCGCCAAAAACGGGTAATTAGTCGCGTACCTGGTGAAGACATAAGAGTGTTTATCAGACAATTTCCTTACGTTGTGATTATTAAATTTCATAATCGTATCAGTTGCGTAGGCAGTATTCTATCGCATCATGTCGTCCTTACCACTTCTGCATGTATGAATCAAGGTGTAAATCCATTGGCGAACTACCAAATTGTATCTAAGACAGCACGTACTGCTCGTGGTAACATTCATAACATAACAAACGTCAGAATGCACAATATTCTTCCAAACAGACCTAATGATGGTATTGCCTTGCTTACTGTTGATCCTCCTTTTGCGTTTGGACTAAATGCTTATAATATAGAACTGCATTCAGGATCTTTGAGTCCAGGTGTACTTGGTACTGTTTCTGGTTGGGGATTCAACTCCAGAGCTCATGAGTAAGATATGCAGAATATATTAAATACATCAAATATATTATTTTATTTGTAATGCATCACTAAAACTAAAAATTTGTCTTCTTGATTTCAGTCGTGGTACGATTTACCCTACAGATCTTCGATCAATTAATGTACCAATAATGGACCATAATCATTGTGTGGAAATATATCGACCTCTTAATGTTGAAATTTCCAATGGAGATATTTGCACATATCATCCGGACAAAAATTGTGGTCATAATGATGGAGGTGCTCCTTTAGTTGTTCATGGTCATTTAGTTGGGGTTAACCTTTGGACTGGCCCATTTGCAGGAAGAAATGATTGTAGATATCCTGATGTTTTTGCATCTATGCAAAATTCTGGATACTATCAATGGATCTTGACATCTTTGCATCAAATTGAGGCTGGGTTCTCGAATTACCATAAATAATAGAACTCGTTTAATAAAGTATGGTTTTGAATTAAAAATCTGTATTATTGTGTTACGTTTTAAGTTAAACGTTAAAAAACTATATTACTCTCTCGACTGTACCATATAATGTTGAAAAAAATGTTTTAAATCTTTTATTTTTTTGTGGAATTTTTTCTCAAGCAATTATTGAGATAATTGCAGATGAGGGTATTAGTGAGTAAAATAATATCCTCTATAAATATCTTGAATAAAAAAACAATAACTCTTAGTAAATGCTATTGAGAAATTAATTTATAAAATATTTCCAGAGGAACCGTCGGATAATCTCACTCGTCAAAAACGAGTAATAAGTCGCGTACCTGGTGAAGACAAAAGAGCGTTGATGGAAAACTTTCCTTACATTGTAAGGATTAGATATCATAAGCATATCAGTTGCGTAGGCAGTATTCTATCGCATCATGTTGTCTTTACCATTTCCGCATGTATGAATCAAGGTGCAAATCCTTTGGCAAACTACCACATTTTATCTAAAACAGTACGTCGAAATCATGGTAACATTCATAATATAACAAATGTCAGAATGCACTATGGTCATCCATACATACCTAATGATGGTATAGCCTTGCTCACTGTTCATCCTCGTTTTTTATTTGGACCATACTGTCTGTAACAAAGTTGTTACTCTAGTCGGTCTGGAGTAGGGGGAGACTGTCGAGAAATGAGCCGAAAAGTCTTCGAGTCAGTAAAAACAGACTCCGACCGTCGGGACTCGAACCCTCGGCCGCCGGCTTGCAAGCCCGATACGCTACCACTGCGCTACGGAGTCTGGGTACTAGAATGGTTCTGCCCAACCGTATTCTAGTCCCAGCTTCAAGTCAATCGTCGATCAGTCTTTTGGAGAGGAAAGGCAATTTGTTTTGTAACGTGTCAAGCTCACGTCACACCTAGGAAGTGGGAAAGGGTATCTAGTTACGTCCCACGTAACATGTAGTAATATAGAACTGCATTCAGGACCTTTGATACCAGGTGTACTTGGTACTGTTTCTGGTTGGGGATTCCACTTCAGAGCTAATGAGTAAGATATCCATTGTATATTAAATACATCGAATATATTATTTTCTTCAACACGTGCACGAAAACCACGTGTTTTCGAACATGTGAAGCGAGCTGAAAGTTGCTGTTTCCAGAGCAGTGAAATAAACTGGGAAAAAAACTCCTAACAGGGAAAAAATCTCAGGCTGGAGATAAAAAAAACTCGCGACATTACTGCCTCTGGCGGAGAATCTTCTAGTCGCGCTATTCTAACCTCTGGAAACAGCAACTTTCAGCTCGCTTTGCACGCTGTCAAATACGTGGTTTCGTGCACTTTTTGAAGAAAATATCGTATGCAACTAGGGATACAGGCGTTTTTGTCTCGCGCAACGTATGCAGAACTCGTCTTCGCCTGTATGTATCCCTTGATGCATAATATACTATTATATGTAATGCATCACTGACATTAAAAATTTGTTTTCTCGATTTTAGTCCTGGTACGAGTAACCGTTCAGTTCTTCGATAAATTAATGTACGAATATTAGCTCATAATGATTGTGTGGAAATATATCGAACTCAAAATATTCAGATTTTTAATGAAAATATTTGCACATATCATGCGGACAAACATTGTGGTCATAATGATGTAGGTGCTCCTTTAGTTGTTGATGGTCGCTTAGTTGGGGTTCACCTTTGGACTGGCCCATTGAGAGCAACATATTCTCCTGGATATCCTGATGTTTTTGCATCCTTTAAAGATTCTAAATACCATCAATGGATCGTGACAAACTTGCGTGCTATTGAGGCTGGGTTCTCGAATAACCATAAATAATAGAACTCGTTTAATAAAGTATGGTTTTGAATTAAAATCTGTATTGTTGTGTAGGCATATTATTGATTTATTTGGTATATGTTTATTTTTTACTGCTTGTGATATAATTTTAGCACTAGCAATTTTATTTGTGCAAGTATTACCAAAAACTGACAATATAAAGATAAAAGCTGTTTTTTATGGAAAGATGTAAATGACAAACTGTATAAAAAGTCGAGTTTAGTTCCGTTTTGAGTATAAACGTTAAAGAACTATAATACTTTCTCGACGGTTACATAAAATGTTGAAAAGAATGTGTTTAAATCTTTTACTTTTGTGTGGAGTTTTTGCTGAAGGAATTATTGGGATAATAGCAGATAAGGGTATTAGTAAGTATAATGAATACCATCAATGGATCGTGACATCCTTGCATCACATTGAGGCTGGGTTATCGAATAACCTTAAATAATTGAACTCGTTTTATAAAGTATGTGTAGAATGTGTGGTTTAAATTTGATAAGGTTCGGTCGAATAGTTTTCATAAAATCGTTGGTACCGTTTTAAAAACGCTGTTTTGAGAAAACGCGTTTAAAACAATAACAATGCAATAAAATAAATAAAAAACAATGTTTTTCGTATTTTAAGACATGTTTTATCATACCTAAAAATATTTATATCCATATCTTTCTTGAAATACTAAAAAAAAAAAAATGTTAAAAAATAGCTCTATTTTTTAAGCGTATAAAGTAGAATAACACATTAATGATTTCTTTGGCATATGTTTTTTTTTTCACTGCTTGTGAAATCATTTAATAACCAACAATTTTATTTAAGCCAGTATCATCATACATTGTGAATATGAAGATAAAATCAGTGTTTTATGAAAAGATATACAAGACAGGCTATATAAAAAGTTCAGTTTTGTTACATTTTAAGTTAAACGTTAAAAGTATATTAGTCTCTTGTCTGGACCATAAAATGGTGAAAAAAATGTGTTTAAATCGTTTACTTTTGTTTGTAATTTTTGCTCAAGCAATTATTGGGATAATCGCAGATGAGGGTATTAGTGGGTAAAATAATATCCTCTACAAATATATTTAATAAAAAAACAATAACTCGTAGACAGTTATACTGCGAAATTAATTACTAAATACTTCCAGGGGAACCGTCGGATATTCTCAACCGCCAAAAACGGGTAATTAGTCGCGTACCTGGTGAAGACAAACGAGTGACGATCAAGGACTATCCTTACGTTGTGGTTATTAAACATCAGAATCGTATCAGTTGCGTAGGAAGTATTCTATCAGAGCATGTCGTCCTTACCACTGCTACATGTATGAATCAAGGTTTATATCCATTGGCGAACTACCGAATTTTATCTAACACAGCACGTACTACTCATGGTAAAATTCATAATATAACAAACGTCAGAATGCACAAAATTCTTCCAAACAGACCTAATGATGGTATTGCCTTGCTTACTGTTGATCCTCCTTTTGCGTTTGGAGTAAATGCTTATAAAATAGAACTGCATTCAGGATCTTTGAGACCAGGTGTACTTGGTACTGTTTCTGGTTGGGGATTCAACTACAGAACTAATGAGTAAGATATCCAGAATATATTAAATACATCGAATATACTATTTTATGTGTAATGCATCACTATATATCCAAAAATTTGTTTTCTGGATTTCAGTCGTGGTACGATTTACCCTCCAGATCTTCGATCAATTAATGTACCAATAATGGCCCATAATCAATGTGTGGAAATATATCGATCTCTTCATATTGAGATTTCCAATGCAGATATTTGCACATATCATCCGGAAAAAAATTGTGGTCATAATGACGGAGGTGCTCCTTTAGTTGTTGATGGTCATTTAGTTGGGGTTAACCTTTGGACTGGCCCATTTGCAGGAAGAAATGATTGTAGATATCCTGATGTTTTTGCATCTATGCAAAATTCTGGATACTATCAATGGATCTTGACATCTTTGCATCAAATTGAGGCTGGGTTCTCGAGTTACCATAAATAATAGAACTCGTTTAATAAAGTATGGTTTTGAATTAAAAATCTGTATTATTGTGTTACGTTTTAAGTTAAACGTTAAAAAATTATATTACTCTCTCGACTGTACCATAAAATGTTGAAAAAAATGTGTTTAAATCTTTTATTTTTTTGTGGAATTTTTTGTCAAGCAATTATTGAGATAATTGCAGATGAGGGAATTAGTGAGTAAAATAATATCCTCTATAAATATCTTGAATAAAAACACAATAACTCTTAGACAATGCTACTGAGAAATTAATTTATCAAATATTTCCAGAGGAACCGTCGCATATTCTCACTCGTCAAAAACGAGTAATATTAGTCACGTACCTGGTGAAGACAAAAGATCGTTGATGAGAATCTTTCCTTACATTGTAAGGATTAGATATCATAGGCGTATCAGTTGCGTAGGCAGTATTCTATCGCATCATGTTGTCTTTACCATTTCTGCATGAATGAATCAAGGTGCAAATCTTTGGCAAACTACCACATTTTATCTAAAATAGCACGTCCAAATCATGGTAACATTCATAATATAACAAATGTCAGAATGCACTATGGACATATATACTATTATATGTAATGCATCACTGACATTAAAAATTTGTCTTCTCGATTTAAGTCGTGATACGAGTAACCGTTCAGTTCTTCGATAAATTAATGTACCAATATTAGCTCATAATGATTGTGTGGAAATATATTGAACTCATAATATTCAGATTTTCAATGAAAATATTTTCACATATCATGCGGACAAACATTGTGGTCATAATGATGGAGGTGCTCGTTTAGTTGTTGATGGTCGCTTAGTTGGGGTTCACCTTCGGACTGGCCCATTGAGAGCAACATATTCTCCTGGATATCCTGATGTTTTTGCATCCTTGCTAGATTCTGAATACCATCAATGGATCGTGAAATCCATGCATCACATTGAAGCTGGTTTCTCGAATAACATTAAATAATTAAACTCGTTTTATAAAGCATGATTTTGAAAATAAATCTGTATTATTGTTTCTGCGTATTAATGATTTATTTCGCATATGTTTATTTTTCTCTGCTTGTAAAATCATTTAATTACTAACAGTTTTATTTAAGCCAATTTCAACAAACATTGTAATTATAAAGATAAAAGCAGGTTTTTATGAAAAGATATACAAGACATGCTATATAAAAAGCTCAGTTTTGTTACGTTTTAAGTTAAACGTTAACAATCTATATTACTCGCATAACTGTACCATAAAATGATGAAAAAAATGTGTTTCAATCGTTTTCTTTTGTTTGGAATTTTTGCTCAAGCAATTATTGGGATAATTGCAGATGAGGGTATTAGTGAGTAAAATAGTATCCTCCATAAATATATTGAATAAAAAAAACAATAACTCGTAGGCAGTGTTACTGAGAAATTAATTTATAAAATACTTCCAGAGGAACCGTCGGATATTCTCAACCGCCAAAAACGGGTAATTAGTCGCGTACCTGGTGAAGACAAAAGAGTGATGATCAAGGACTATCCTTACGTTGTGATTATTAAATGTCAGAATCGCATCAGTTGTGTAGGAAGTATTCTATCGCATCATGTCGTCCTTACCACTTCTACATGTATAAATCAAGGCATACATCCATTGGCGTACTACCAAATTTCATCTAGGACAGCACGTACTGGTCATGGTAACAATCATAATATAACAAACGTCAGAATGCACAATTCTCAT
Source organism: Synergus umbraculus (assembly GCA_900474325.1). NCBI lineage: Eukaryota > Metazoa > Arthropoda > Insecta > Hymenoptera > Cynipidae > Synergus > Synergus umbraculus. The sequence goes on from UCOK01013292.1 coordinate 7,529, forward strand.
CCAAACAGACCTAATGATGGTATTGCCTTGCTCACTGTTCGTCCTCCTTTTGAGTATGGACGAACGTCTCGTAATATAGAACTGCATTCAGGACCTTTGGCACCAGGTGTACTTGGTACTGTTTCTGGGTGGGGATTCATCTTCAGATCTGATGAGTAAGATATCCAGAATATATTAAATACATCGAATATATTATTTTATTTGTAATGCATTACTAAAACTAAAAATTTCTCTTCTTCATGTCAGCCGTGGTACGAGTCACCCTGCAGCTCTTCGATCAATTAATGTACCGATAATGGCCCATAATCGTTGTGTGGAAATATATCGACCTCTTCATATTGAGATTTCCAATGCAGATATTTGCACATATCATCCGGACAAAAATTGTGGTCATAATGATGGAGGTGCTCCTTTAGTTGTTGATGGTCACTTAGTTGGAATTCATCTTTGGACTGGCCCAAATACAGCAACATGTTATCCTGGATATCCTGATGTTTATGCATCGTTGGTAGATTCTGATTACCATGAATGGATCGTGACATCCTTGCATCAAATTGAGGCTGGGTTCTCGAGTTACCATAAATAATAGAACTCGTTTAATAAAGTATGGTTTTGAATTTAAATCTATATTGTTGTTTATGCGTATTATTGATTTATTTAGTATATGTTTTTTTTTTACTGCTTGTGATATCATTTTAGAACTGGCAATTTTGTTTGTTATTCTACTTTATAAGCTAAAGAAAAGAGCTATTTTTGAACATTTTTTTTGAGTATATCATGAACGATATGGAAATAAATATTTTTAGGTATGATAAAACATGTATTAAACTACATAAAAAAATCTTTTTTTATTAACTTTATTCAATGTTTATATTAAAAATAATGATTGTGCGTAGGCTTCTCAAAATCAAAAGGGTAAACGGTACCAGCGATATATCGGTAACGGCTAGCTGAAAAAAAAAACCATAGTGGGTTTGCTTCAGTATTACTAAAACTAGGCCTGTTGCCTATAATAATTAATATTTATGAAAAAATAACAAAATGGCGGACAAACATTTTTAAAAATACATTTTTTTCACTGTTTATTTGTTTAAAAATTAGTAAATATGTCATTTTTTCATATATTATAGGCAACATACCTAGTTCAATATGCGTAGAATGTGTGATTTAAATTTTATAAGAATCGGTCGAATATTTTTCATAAAATCCTTGGTACCGTTTTAGAAACGTTGTTTTGAGAAAAACGACTTAAAAACAATAACAATGCAATAAAATAAATAAAAAACAATTTTTTTACGTATTTTAAGACATGTTTTATCGTACTTTAAAATATTTATATTCATATCTTTCTTGACATACCCCTTAAGTGCTGGCAATTTTATTTAAGTCAGTATCACCGAACATTGCAAATATAAAGATAAAAACTGTTTTTTATCAAAAGATATAAAAGATAGGTTATATATAAAGTCAAGTTTTGTTACGTTTTAAGTTAAAAGGTAAAAAACTATATTACTCTCTTAACTGTACCATAAAATGTTGAAAGAAATGTGTTTAAATCTTTTACTTTTGTGTGGAATTTTTTCTCTTGGAATTATTGGGATAAACGCTGCTGAGAGTAATAGTGAGTAAAATAATATCGTTTATAAATATCTTGAATAAAAAAACCATAACTCTTAGACAATGCTACTGTGAAATTAATTTATCAAATATTTCCAGAGGAACCGTCGGATATTCTCACTCGTCAAAAACGAGTAATTAGTCGCGTACCTGGTGAAGACAAAAGATCGTTGATGATAAACTTTCCTTACATTGTAATTATTAGATATCATAAGAGTATCAGTTGCGTAGGCAGTATTCTATCGCATCATGTAGTCCTTACCATTTCTGCATGTATGAATCAAGGTTTAAATCCATTGGCGAACTACCGAATTGTATCTAACACAGCACGTCCAAATCAGGGTAACATTTATAATATAACAAATGTCAGACTGCACTATGATCATGCATACGTACCTAATGATGGTATAGCCTTGCTCACTGTTCATCCAGCTTTTTTATATGGACCAAACTGTCGTAATATAGAATTTCATTCAGGACCTTTGATACCAGGTGTACATGGCACTGTTTCTGGATGGGGATGCGTATATTCCAGTACTAAGGAGTAAGATATTCAAAATATATTAAATACATCGTTTATATTATTTTATATGTAATGCATCACTAAAACTGAAAATTTTTCTTCTCGATTTCAGTCGTGGTACGAGTCACCCTACAGTTCTTAGATCAATTAGTGTACCGATATTGGCTCATAATGTTTGTATGGCAATATATCGAACTCATAATATTGAGATTTCCAATGAAAATATTTGCACATATCATGATGACAAACATTGTGGTCATAATGATGGAGGTGCTCCTTTAGTTGTTGATGGTCGCTTAGTTGGGGTTCACCTTTGGACTGGCCCATTGAGAGCAACATATTCTCCTGGATATCCTGATGTTTTTGCATCCTTTAAAGATTCTAAATACCATCAATGGATCGTGACAAACTTGCGTGCTATTGAGGCTGGGTTCTCGAATAACCATAAATAATAGAACTCTTTTAATAAAGCATGATTTTGAAAATAAATCTGTATTATTGTTTATGCGTATTATTGATTTATTTGGCATATCGACGCTCTAATTAGCAAAGTGGCTAACTCCAGTTTTGTAAATTATTCAGGAGAGCAAAAAAACATTTCATTATTACATTGGAGCGCCACAGTTAGACAAGTTCTTAAACAACTTTTCCAACTGGAAAATTTTAATTACGCGCGCACCAAGGTCAAAGAATATAGAGAATGTTATTTCTCAACAGAAAATACA
>UCOK01013318.1:0-11775 GCA_900474325.1 Synergus umbraculus
TATTTTTTGAAAACCCTTAAAATTTTACGAAAAACTTCGAAATCTTTGTAAATTCTACATAATCTTTTAAAAATCATAAAAATCTTTTGAAATTTCTCAATAAAATACCCTATAAAGTTTAAAATTCCTTATTTAAATCCCACAACATACATATATTAAAATTATAAAAGTATCTTCAAGTACGATTGAAATCTAATCAGAGTCATGAAAAATTCTAAAACTTCCCAGAAACTTCTTGAAATTCTTTAAAATTCTACGATAGCATTTAGAATGCCATTATCTTCATGAAATCTTAAAAAATTCCATAAAATTCCCTTAAAATTCCGAGATTTTCAATGTAGTTCAAGTTTAGACTCGTGACAAAATGATTATTAACGAAACCAAATTCAAAATTTCAAATTCAAACTTTCAAATTTAATTTACGCGGAAGTTACGATTCGGCAAGTATCGATTGTCGTAAATCACTATCGATACTTACACGACGAATCAGTCAGGAGTGCGGAATAGGCGTTACGATATTTCGACTTCGACTCAATGATCTTTTTAGAATAGAAAAAGTGTGCACTATAATCGAAACAGTATAACTGAAGTGGTAACAGAATATATACTTGATTAAATTAGCTTTATAGCATTTGATTAGATCTCTCTCAAGTTGAATTCCGAAAGAAAATAAAAGGGCTGCAATTCGATTTGGCACTGCCTCGTTAAATTTAACAGAAAGCTAGATGAATGCATCGATTGTCCGTTCTGTACCACAGACCTTTCTTTACTTTCATTTTGCGAACTAAACTCTTTTTGTTCCGGGTTTGTTTGCCAACCCGGATGAAACGATGAACTCGCACACTCTTTGTTCAGCGGTTTCGTCTTTCTAGCGGTTTCATTTTCCTCGTAACGTTATAGTTGCATCGACCGAGTAACGAGTAAAGTTGCAGGACACGTCCTGTGGAGAAGAGCTCATTGAGGAAGCAAACATTACGTGTGAAAATTTAACACATGTCTCGCAATCGGTAAACCAAAAAAAAATTAACTTCTAAAATTTCTAATCTCTAAAACTGAATCAGTCAAATTCCACTGATTTTCAGTGACTCTTTTCTCACGATTTTAATCAGTGAAAATTCACTGAGAATCAGTCAAAAGTTACTGAAATTTTCAGTCATCTTCACTAAACTACTAAAAATTCCAGTTACTTTTCACTGATTTCCAGTAGATTTTTCACTGATTAAAATCGTGAGAAAAGAGTCACTAGGAATCAGTGCACCCAGAAAACAGTTTATTTGAATCAAAGAAATCATAGTATTGATATACGGTCAAAGAAACATTTCTTTGATTCAAACAAATTTTTTTTGAATTAAACAAACAGTTTCTTTAAATTAAAATAATTCAAAATAATTTTGTTTGAATCAAAGAAACTTCGTTTGAATCAAAAAAAAATTATTTTAAAAGAAAGAAATTTTTCTTTAATATAAAGAAATTTTAAATTTGAGTTATTAAAATAAAAGTTTTGATTTAGAACAAGTTTTTTTCTGAGTGTGGAATTTGACTGGTAATCAGTTAAATTTGACTGATTCAAGTTTAGAGAGTAGTTTCTCCGATGAAAAGAAGAAATCCAAACAATCATTTAATCTCTTTCTTCAAATTTATAAAGGGTTTATGATTGTCAATTCTCTAAAACTGAATCAGTCAAATTCCACTGATTTTCAGTGACTCTTTTCTCACGATTTTAATCAGTAAAAATTCACTTGCCTGAATCAGTGAAAAGTCACTGAAATTTTCAGTCATCTTCACTAAACTTACACTAAAAATTTCAGTGACTTTTCACTGGTTTCCAGTAGATTTTTCACTGATTAAAATCGTGATAAATGAGTCACTGCAAATCAGTGGAATTTGACTGGTAATCAGTTAAATTTCACTGATTCAAGTTTAGAAAAAAACATTTTGCATATGTCTTAATTATACAACGTAAGAATGTTTCCTCTGAAACATTTTGTTTTAATCGCATGACCCTATAGTGGCCTGAAATCGTCTCAGTTGATTTTCTTACACATGGCTTCACTTAGGCCACTTAGAATGCCAGTCACTCAATAAGAGTTGTACTTACATTGATTTGTGCTTACGCACTTGGAAACGTTCCTAGTCAACAAGAATTATGCAAATCGAGTATGTTTGTTATAACTTCTGGTAGAATCATTATATAATTTGGAAATGGTATTAAATTCAATTAATCGCAGCAATTTAACACACAAAATGATTATTATTGCTATTTTATGAAGCAGGAAAATGAGGGTCATAAATAATGATACCAAAATTGAATAATATTAATTCAATATTTGGCCAGATTTGGCAGTGTAGTTATTCAACTTTCGCATGAAAATAATTATCGCCAGGATTTACTATCTCGAAATATATTATTCAGTTCTATAAATTAAATTTCTTATTTTATTTTTACTCTCTTTTTTTATTATTCTCTCATATTATTCACTAAGGCGTCTAGAGTTCTTTCTCATATTTTGAAAAGCAATTTGTGAAGTGAAGATCCGATTACTGGCAGATGTTTCATTATTTTATTTGACCCTGGCTTTTATTATGACTTTATCCAATTATAAGAGAAATGTATTCCATGCTAGCGTTATTCATAAGGGAAGATATATTTATATGAGTTATGAAACCATGTTCATCTATTTTTTTTTTATCTAGTTTTACTCAAATATGTTAAAAGGCAATTTCTCTCGACAGTTGCGTACAAAATACCACCACACGACACAGAAATACACACTTTTTCACGAACACATTTTGATTGGGACGTTTTGCAAAATTGCAAACCCTATTTGACTTGCAAACCGGATGAGACCACTTTCGCGGTTTCTGCGATCTGTAAGCCAGTAAGGTCGATTCACTTGTTTGCAAAATGAGAAAAAAAATTCTTACTCCATATGCAAGTTTTCGGATTTTTTTAAAACCACTAAATCTCACGGTATCAAAATCTTGCAAATAAATGAAGTAATTAAAAATAAAATAATTTTTTTTTCTCAACTAGAATTTGTTTTTAAATGTTTTAACTAAAAAAAATTCAAATCTTAATTTTAGGTTTAATTTGAGTTTAGGATTACTATTAAAAACGAAAAAATTCCTTGGTTCTATAATAAATGAGTTTGTTCGTCAACAAGAATTTCTTAATTTATCAGGGTGTGACAGCACACCTTGGTGTATCCTCTTGCCTCTAAAACACAGTGTAGGTGTGTAGTCATTTTAACGCTCTATTTATTAAACACAGAAAAAAAATGTTAACTGCGTTTTCTATAGTTCTTATGCATATTAAACTTGTTTCTTCATCGATAATATTGATTCCGAGTAAGAATGGCGTGAGTCGCTACACTTTGACACAAATGTAACTTAACTTTATGTGAATTAATGCACATTTTAGAATTTTAGATTGAGGAAGTTTCTCAGTAGATAAAGATTTAACCGAAAAAGACAATAAGTATCATGAATCAATTCAGAATTCAGGATTAGATTACAAATATAAAAACTATCCATGAGTTTTTAAACAGGAATTATACCCTCTTGTGCTATAAAACTACACACTCTCCAAAAAAAGAGGGTGAACGTTTACCACTCATGATTTTTGAATTAAACTCTTGGGAAATTGTTCAAAGCTGGGAAGAACATTAGGGGAATTAGAAAGTGTGGCTTTGGACGAAAAAAAGCGAATTGACTACAAATATCTTAAAATCATCATTTCAATAATCTCTAGTTATGATCTTATGATTAAATAAATAGTTAAGTAACTTTTGATCTCTCTTTCCTTTCATGAAAAACCGAAACGGAAATAATTCTCTTCCGGTGTAATTAGATAATTGGCATGTATTCAATATTCTTCTCTTGCTGGGTTAAAGATCGGAGATTGAGTGGAAGTTGTTAATGGTTTTTCGGGAGAAATTTCGATAATTTAGGAAATCCGTGTAATATATGTGATCGATCGCCGCGACGCCGTTAAAATATACTTTAGGAATTGGGTCGATACCCCGTACGGGGTCGACGTGCATTCACGTCGCCATTCTCACTCCCGTTTACTCACCTCGAGCTTTTATCGAAGTAAATTGTTGCACAGACTTCCTAACCACCCGGCGCTACTTCCAATATCTAACTGGCAGGTTTTCGCGCTTTGCGATCCCTTTTATAAGCTTGCAGCTCCGCGACCCTGCGCGGCAACGCCACGTAGTTTCGGAGTGGCGTATAGATTCAGGAGCTAACTGAAGCTTCACGACCTGAAGCTTCAGGGGTAAATCTCTACCAATTTTTTTACATGAATAAACATTTATTTTCGTCCGATCATTTAAATTAATGCATTTATAATACAAAACTCATCCCAACTTAAAGGTAGAAACCGGCGCGGAGCTTTTAAAAGTGTCAGGGCGCCGATACGGGAAAGCTTCGAGTTTAAATAAGGAAATATGTATGATAATCATTTAATGTGGGCTTTTATCAAAATTTGAAAAGTTTCATATGTTCAAGAATATATTTCTTAGGTATGAAAGGTTTCTTTTGTATTCGTAAGGATGCCTCCCTTTTATTATTCTTCAAATCTTCAGTATAATTTAATTTTGTAGATATTTAATAACTTCATTTTATGAATAATATGCACAAAATTCATCGGTTTATTGAAACAATTTCAATATTGACGAATTTTTGAGTATGACATAACACAAATGTGAAATTGTGAATTTTTTTGATTTACATATTCATGAAATTGTATTTCTTCTTTACACTTCTCCAATTTTTAAATTCCCATATTTTCCAATTCGTGAATTGACACGTGTTACAATTTCCATATTTGTGCGACAATTCACTCAAGGCTGTATTTCATTTTATCCAATTAGCAGATTACTGAATTGTAAAACTGTCATACAGTTTAAAAAAACAGTTGTTGAAAGTTTCAACTGAAATTTGCATTTGACAAAATTTTAATTTAACTCAGATTTTATTCGCTTGGGTTGTTCTGCAGACATTTGAATTTGTAAAATTCACACAACGGTTTCTCTAGTTTGAATATTATGCGTCAAATTAATTAGGTATGTACTCTGGAAATTCGTACATTTGAAATAATGGGAATTTAATCATGATATTTGTTGATGCTTATCAATCTCTGTCGTCGTGTGCTGTTTTATTTATTACGCATTTATTAGTAAGCATTTTTACTATAAATTAATTAAAAACTGTTTTATAGTAAAAAAAACTACTAATTGATAATAAAAATTTTTACTAAAGTAAATTACTAAAAAAGTCGTCACTACGTTATTTAAAACTTATTATAATTTAAATTGAGAATATATAATATATGAATCTATTTTAAAGACTTTAGTTCCTGTATTTCAAGCGTTATTGGACTTTATCGAATGACCTCTGATTCGGTTTTATAGCGGAAGTAGGTACCATAAACTACTTTTTAAAAACCACTATGGTGATTATGTGATAGCAATGGAAACACCGCAAACCAGAAGGTAATGAAATACATCGATCCAAAGGACGTCAAACAATAACAGTTGTTTTACACAGTCATATATGTTGTGCACTGTACTTTCCATTTCAATCACATCGTGGAATTAATTAAAGGAATAATAATTTCAACATTTTCAATTATTTAAAGAACAATGCTATTGTAGAGAATTACAAAAGCAAACATTATTATTGAGAATATCTGTGACAACATTCGCAGAATCTTCTATTAATAATAATTGTTTGCATTTGCTGTTATTTTCTGTTGGTTCATATAGCAGAAGGAGAAATAAAATGGAGAACCTAATAATAACCCTCTGATCTCTGTTTCATTATATCAATTTTATCAGAAAGTGGAAGGCGCTTAGAGTTCTAATACTTTTGTAATGATACAATGAAGCGAATGTCACAGACGATTAAATCACAACTGTTACAGTAACTATGTTGTCAAGGAAGGAAAATGAAGACAGTGGAATTCCCGCCATTAAAGGGGAGAACAGAATATATGAGCTCTACGTAACTCGCATACAAAAGTTAGATAATTTCAGTTGCATTATGCATACACGCGTACTTATAAATTACATGAGGTATAATAATATTAGATTTGTTCATAAAAAGGCAATTGCAGTCTTGTTTCCCATTCCCTTAATGCTTTTTCTAACAGAATGTATTTTTTATACTTTATATTCTTTTTTATTATTCTGTATTTATATTTTCTAATATAATTGTATTTACTTTGTTTCAGGTGAGTTTCTTTTCGGTTACAATTAACAATCAATATTGTGGTGAGTAAAATTACATTACAGATCAAATATTCGCTTGGTATAACTTTTTGATCCAACTTGAACTTTCAAACAGTCAAACTCGTCTCTCAAATGTCAGATTCGTGGAACGAAAGTTTCAGTATTGTTTCCAAAAACCAATAAAACTCTCGAAGCACAAATTTTATTCTCTTCCGATAGTCACTTAAATTCAATTCCAACACAGTTTTTAACTCAAAGAAAGTAGCCTTCTATTTTATATTTATAAAGAAACTGAAGGCTGGTTTAAAAGCATATTGGAATAAATCCTTTTATATATTTTAAATATTTATACGTAGTTGCAGATTGGAACATTTTTGTTCAGAATTTAGAATGAAGAACATAGAGAGGATTTCCAAGAGAAAGTTTTTACACATTATTATTAAGAAGAGTTGTATTTTTATCTTTTAAAATAATGTATATCTTCTTAAATATTTTTCGCGCTTTCTACACCCATATCTTCAATCAAATGAAAAAGGGGTGCAATGAATGTGTACAAGGGCGAACTTTTCACGCCATAGTCTAATTAAGGGTCACATAGAATAATACTGTGATCTAAAAAGCTCGTTCTCAAAGCAGAAATTATGTGCCGAGCTTTGAAAGCACACTTGTCCAATTCGCTAGTGTCAATATTATTCCAAGCAATACAATCTACAGTCGCCTTATAGTTAACTTCCTTCCCCACGAATTCCAGCAACCGCTGGCACCTCTAGAAGCTTTCTATGAACATTTTGAGCTTTCTACTGCCGGTAAAGCAGAGCCAGCTTGCGAAGCTTGCAGACTTTCTTCTCTGTAGCTAAATTTACCGACAGTGGGAGCTTTATCATTCAAATTTTCGAAGATAAAGCAGATTTCTGACCCATTCTAGTTCGGCTGCTCTTTTTATTTTCTCCCCTTTTGATTGCCTCCACTTTGACTCCGCGCACAGCAAATTATTTCCTCTGACAGGAAGGATTTTAACGTGCAACAAGGAGCTTGCAGGAAATGAAATTACGCTAAGAGTGAAAAATAAAGGCAATAACAGTTCTAATCAAGATTAAATGCTCAGTTGTCTTTAATTTGAGCTCAGAAACATGGTGCTAATCTCCGATTTAGAGGAACAATCCTTTTTATCAATTATCAGGTCTGTTCATACACCCCCCCCCCCCCACCTCCAAACTCTTCGCGCAAAAAAAAAAGCAGGCTTAATTTTAACTTTGATTTTAATCTCATGGTTGAAATTATAAACACAATAAAAAAACTAATTAAATAAATACAATTTTGAGTAATTTTAAGTAATTTTAAGAAATATGAATTGATTTTGCGAAATTTAAGGGGATTTCATAAGATTTCATAAGATTTTTAGTCACTTTAAGGGTTATAACGATAGGTTGTTGAATTTTAAGGAATTTTATGGAACATCAAGGAATATCAAGGAGTATTAAATGGTTTTACGAAATTTAAAAGAATTTCACAACCTTTTGAAAGATGTTAAAGGCGTTTTAAGATATTGTATGGAGATTAAATATAAGTTCAAAAACTTTTAATGATTCCAAGGGATTTTACGGGATTTCATGGAATTTTAAATACTTTGAAGACATTTTACGAGAATAAATTAACTTCTTTTGAGGACTTTCAAGAGATTTCATGACATTTCATAGAATTTTTAATAATTTTAAAGGATTTTACGATATTTTAGGGATATTTAGTAATTTTAAGGGGATGTATTACTTACCCGATCCCTACCTTACCGACATTTTTTTCTTTGCAACCCTACGTCTACATTTATTGAGATACTACATTGAAAATTTCTATATTTGAAGCTAAAACCTTAAGGTACGTTTGTCTGGTCCTAAATATTGACATTTAAAAAAATTTAAGACCAGATAAACATACATCAGCATATTTTCTTTAATTTCATAAATTTTCAATTTGATATCTTTATAAATGTAGACATAGCATTACAGAGAAAAAAATGTTGGTAAGGTAGGGATCGGGTAAGTAATACATGCCCTTAAGGACATGAATTAGTGAATTTTCAGAAATTTTAAGAGATTTAATCAGATTTCATGGAACTTTAGTAATTTTAAGGGAAATTTAAAGAAATTTCATCAGATTTTTAAAATATTTTAAAGGCATTTTAAGATTTTACATGAAAAATTAAGTAATTTTAAGGACTTTTAAGGAATTCAGGGGATTTTACGAGATTTCATTGAATTGTCATGAATTTTAAGAGATTTAATGACAATTCATGGGATTTCTGATCATTTTAAGGGATTTTACGATATTTTATGGGATATTTAGTAATTTTAAGGACTTTTAAGGAATTCAAGGGATTTTACGAAAATTCAGTAAATTTTGAGAAATTTAAAAGATTTAATCAGATTTCATAGGTCTTTTTGAGTATAATTTTAAGGAATTTTTGTCATTTTTGTAATTTATTATCTCGTGTCTGAATTAATTCCTTTTCTATTAAACAAATAGCTATTTGTCCGGAAGTACATGAATAACTAAGAATTGATTAATTCTAAAAAGTACAAAACAATTTTTTATCGTGAGTTGGATATTTATCAACTTTCCTTGAATTAAATCATTATCTTCAACTATTTTGTTGCAATGGAAAGTTTATTCGCCGGTCGATATTTCTGACGAAGCTATAGGATTAAAGTTTACACTCTCTACTGCTGTTAGTGAGTAATTCAGGATTATTGACTTCCTAAACTACTGTCTAAACCTATAAAAGAATGCTCGAACAGGTGTCAGTAAATGCATTCGGTAAACTGTAGTTTTAGCAGGAGGAACTCGTAAAATATTCAATAATGATTATTTCACAGCGTAATAGCACAAAACGTTCCATAATTTCACTTTAAGGCCATGTAAGACTTACCCGATCCCTACCTTACCGACATTTTTTGTCTGCAACGCTACGTCTACATTTATTGAGATATAAAATTGAAAATTTCTGAAATTGAAGCTAAAGCACTAAGGTACGTTTATCTGCTCTTAAATATTGACATTTGTAAAAAAAAATTTGTTAAAAAATTATTTTTTTATTTTTACAAAAATTTAAGACCAGATAAACATTCTTTAGCATATTTTCTTGAATTTTAGAAATTTTCAATTTGATATCTGAATAAATGTAGACGTAGCGTTGCAGACAAAAAAATGTCGATAAGGTAGGGATCGGGTAAGTCTTACATGGCCTTAACTGAAAAATAAAGAATTTTAAATTGGCAGAAAATATGAGTAAAAAATAGAATTTGCTTTACTTTTTAATTTAAAATTAATCACTTACAAATGTGTTCTTCACTTATACAAATTCATACCCATTAGATTTCATGATATAATGTCTAGACCGCGCCCCACAGTCATAAATTCATACAGACTTTATATAAAATGTTTATAACCTTGATAAGGTTTTTCAGGATCCAACTTATCACAACTCTTTCAACTGATTCATAAATTAGTAAATTACCATTTAAAGTAGTAATAACCTAAAGATTCTTTAATTAGAACTCATTTGCAATTTTCATTTTATAATTCAAGATCTCTTTTCGTCTGACAGGAATAAAATATAAAGCAGTCGTCTTAGCATTCAGAAAAAAAATTCTTCAACGTCGTCTTTTCTTTTTCACCTAAATATCAATCAATCTTAACTTTTTTTCTCGAGCAAAGACCCCTTTTAAGGACTTCTAGATTTGAATCGCGTAGAAATAAGTTTACTAAGAACCGAAACTTTATCTTAATGTATTCCCGTGTTTATAGAAACCTTGCACTTTAAGCGAGACGAGAATTAGATTAGGAAAATGCTAGGTCTTAAAACCTACTAGACTGTAAATTACCCTTTTAACCTTCTCTTATCTTTGTGTTCTTTTAACAATTGGTTGTTTTTCTGTATTGTACTGTTTAACACTATGGTCAAATCTTTGCCTGATCTTCATTCTTCGTGGGGTGAAGGATCCAAGGTTAAGAGCATTCACCTCAAAATTCGTGCAACCAGTGAGTTCTGTTGGTTCTGTCTGTCTAGATCAATAACCGAATTCAACGCACCGTCGACACTTTCGTGTCTTGCTTGTCTTCCGCAAATGTCCAAGCAAATGGCTCGACTGGGCATCCCTCGAGTCATTCAAAGCACTCTCAAGCGAGCATTATTTTTCCTCCATATTGCCACTCCGGGATAATCAAATCTCCTTTGAATTGATCCCTCTTATTCAGAAAGTTTTTCATCCACATTCGTAAACATTAAACACGATCGTCGTAAACATCTTTTTTGATATTTTTTTATGGGGGGAGATGCCATTCACATGAAAAACAATTTATTCAAACATATCCAGTCCCTAGAAGGCTTGGGATAAATCCTGACTTTTTGAAGGTGAAAGAGAAAAACGACTTCAGGGCACAACTGTCTAAATGTAAATTTATTTCAATAAATAAATCATTTATAAAGATTTATATAATTAAAATTGAGCAGGCTGTAGAGAATTTAAATACGTTGAGATTTTATACGATTTTATCAAATGTTTTCACATTTCTCGTAAAGCCTTCTTGAATCCTTGTGCAAATCTGAATCCTAGTGAAAGACGACCCTCAAGTTTGATACTTTGTAATCCTATAAAATGCACGAGATTCATTTCTGCATTCTAAATTTTCGTGAAGCTTGAAGACATTTTCTGACATTTACAAGTTTATGCTCTTTTGTTAATTATGTTGAATGTTTTATCTTGTAATCTTGTAATCCTATAAAATGCACGAGATTCATTTCTGCATTCTGAATCTTTATGAAGCTTGAAGACATTTTCTGGCATTTACAAGTTTATGCTCTTTTGTTACTTAAAAAAGTGTTGTCACGATATATCTCGAAAATCTCGCATACATTCACAGAAAAAACAAGGACTGGAAGTGTTTACAGCTGAAATCAGTTTTTAGGCTGAATTTCAGTCTTAAGTCAGTTTTTAGTCTTGTTTTAAGACTAAGAAGTCTTGTTTTTAGATTTATTAGTCTTAAAAAAAGACTAAAACCTGACTTAAGACTGAAATTCAGCCTAAAAACTGATTTCAGCTGTAAACACTTTCAGTCCTTATTTTTTCTGTGTTGTTGTTGCAAACCTGATTGGTTTTTGAATGACTTGAAGTTGAAAGAAGAAAAACAAACTAATGGTGCAAAAAAATGTCAGGAAAACCTTCGAAATACGTTAAAATTTCTTAAAACTCCCAAAAACATCTTGAAATCCCTTAAAAATCCACAAAAACGATTAAAATCATTTTTTTGTGGAATTTTAGGGAATTTTGAAACGTTTAAAAAAATTTTTATATATTTTAAGGAATTTAAAAGTTTTTCGTTTCATTATAAAGGATTTTAAGAAACTTGGAAGAAATTTTAAGGAATTATAAATATTTTCGTGGAATTTCAAAGAATTTTAAAAGTCTTGTAAGAATTTTCAGTAATTTTAAAAGATTTTAAGAGGTTTCTATGAATTTAAAGGGATTACAATAGATATGTATAA
>UCOK01013320.1:0-38486 GCA_900474325.1 Synergus umbraculus
TAAAATTAAATATTTTGTTAAACCCTTAAAAGAAATTCAACTAGGTATATAGTTGAATAACTATGCAAAATTTCATCAATTTATCTCTACGCGTTTTCAAGATATTGCAGGATCGTGACATACACACACACACACACACACACACATATGCATCTGGACAATTTTTCATACTAGATATATTGCCCTTGAAATATGTTCAAAAAAACTTTTTTAGGAAACTGGATTTTGTCACCACTACAAAGCTTCCTCTATGAGGAAGCAAAATTATTTAAAATCCTGTGAAGTCAATTAATATTTTTAAAATCTCAATAAAATTCGAAAAACCCTTTTAAATTCCTTAACATTATATTCAAGGTTCCATGAAATCTCATTTAGTCTATTAAAATATCTAAAATCTAGTGAAATTTTGTAAAATTCATAAAAACCTCTTTAAAGTATCTCAAATTACTTAAAATTCTACAAAATATAAAGTCACATCCCTTAAAATTCCTTTATAATCCTATAAAATTTCATAATTATTCTGATGGTAACTGATCTGTATATACGAATACATATAAAAATTATATATATAATAAATAATATATTAAAAATACGAGTATTAATACATTATAACCTGATATAAAGAAACACATGAAAAGTTCTTTTTAATTTCTCGAATAATATTCACTAACCTTAGTTATATATCTTGAGATATTTTTTTTGCTTCACTAATAATTTATTTTTCACGTCAAAATAATTATTTTTATTACTTTAAATTATTTTCTATCTTTATATCACCGTTTTATTAGTAATCGTTTTGACAACGAAAATAGTCTGAATATAGTTTTCAAATTCGATACATTCACACAAATTTTCGCAATTTTCAAAGGAACCAATCAGGTTTTCGAAAATAATGTTTTCGATATATTATTGGTAACATCTCTTTTTTAAGACAGGATAATGCCACAACATATCTAATTAACCAATCAGAAAGAATAGAACAGAAATTTCCCTTTTTTAAAACACATTCTCCGTGAAACGTACACAATAATTAAAACAATTATTCGTAATCTTCATTCGTGTTCCCTTGACGAGAGTGCAAGGTCGTACTATTGATTGCTGTTTTCTGACAGTAGGATTAATTCAACCCATATCAAAATTTTTTTATGGGCATTTAAAATTAAAAAAAAAAATTTATACCGATTTCAGCAGCATATAATCGGGCATAACTGCGATCGCTGAAAAAAGGAGCAAAGTTGCATTTATTTCTTTCTCGTGGGATCGTGGAGGACCTACATACATAGTTGACAGGAAACTGAGTGGCAAATTGATTTAACCATGGGTTATGACTGCCCGATTACTGACTATCGGTCAAATCGAATCGACTGAACTGGCTTGTGTGTGCCGATTTAATATTCTAATAGCGACCTGTCGACCGCGAGAATGTTCACGAATCGTATAATGTTCATGTCAAAAGATATCCAGCGAGGTCTAATGCTACCTTGTCAAAGTTCGCATCGAGACAGGACTGCTGCCTCTCAATTAATCGCACTCATTCTTAGTTTTACATTCACGTGAGACTTGAGCCCTTATTTCCATTTATATTCCTCAAAAAAATCTTCAAGTTATACTGAAAATTTAGAAAGAACTAATCAGAAATATTTGTGCCCCTTACTCAACTGCGCATTCGTGGCGCTCATCGGCAGTTTAAAATGCTTCAAAAATATTTGTTTATTGTGTCCTATCTTAAAAAAGAGATTTTACCAATATATATCGAACGATTATATTATCAAAACGATTATACTAATAAAAAGGTTACATAAAGATAGAAAATAATTTAAAGTAATAAGAATAATTATTTTGACGTGAAAAATAAATTATTAGAGAAGCAAAAAAATATTTCAAGATATATATTTTACGATATTTTATGAGATATTGAGTTATTTTTTAAAAACTTTCAAGGGGTGTTATGAAATTCTATTCGATTTTCAGGAATTTTAATGGATGTCATGACATTTCAGGGGTTTTGAAATTTAATAATTCTAAGGTATCTTACGAGATTTTATATAGGATATTAAGTAATTTTAATAAGAATTTTGAAGGATATTAAAGGGATTTTAAAGAATCTTACGAAACTTATGGAGATTTCTAAAATTAGACAAGGTATTACAAGTTTCTATATTTCGAAAATTGTAAATTTGTCAAATATTTTGTATACTAGCAATAGGTGTGCAAAAACGAGAAATTAATCGCGCGCATAGCGTGGGGTTCAAAATGGCTAGTGAATTTAAATAAAGAAGTAATATATGCGAAAGGAGCAATTAAATATTTTAAAGTTATAATGTGCGTTCACATGGAGATTTTGCTACAAAGATTTTGATCTGAATGATTCAGAAACTATAAAAAGATATAGGCTCTATCTCTATCTCTCGGAATAATTATTCAGAAATTAAATATAACCAGAATCTGGTTACTCATAAAATTCCATCTCAGTGTTGGTCGTCTTACTATCCGCATGATTATAAGCAGTCCCTTTAGTGACACGTAAACCATGAATAAGACTTATACCGCAGGATGATGCTCAGCAGAAGGCTAATTTGTTTTAGTCGGATGCTGCTGGTTCCTCCGACTGAGTACATGTAAAATGAGAAACGTTGCCAACGTTAATCTACTGGGAATGCAGTGTTATGACGTATTATAAACACCCTAGCCTTCATGATGGATCAGCAGTTACTCCTGGAGACACATGCTAAATAAACACGCGTTATTAACTCTATAAACTTGCTTCTAACAACAAACACTAACGATGTTAGACAGCTACGTGGAACAACGCTACTTACTCAAAATTTCTTGGCTTACAAAATTAAACAACCATATCAAACAGATATCGTGTTGATAAATTCATGCATGTAGAGTTAAGAAATGCTCATGATCGATCGAACTCGATCGAAATTTGTGAAATTTTCTCTGAGCAGAGATGTTCATATCTTCATTTTTCAAGAATTTTCAAGAATTTAACGAAATATCAATTGATTTTGCGAAATTTAAAGAAATTTCATAAGATTTCATAGGATTTTTGGTAATTTTATGGGATTTGATGATATTTTTAGGGGTTCTAAGTAATTTTAAACGAGTTTAAAATATTTTTTGAAATATTATAAGTAATTTTAAGGACATATATTTACAGAAATTTTAAAGAATTGGATGAGATATTGTATTCGATTTTCAAGAATTTCAAGAAATTTCATGGAATTTTGTGTAATTTTAAGAGTAATTTTAAGAAAAATTAATTGATTTTGCGAAATTTCATAAGATTTCATAGGTTTTTAAGTAATTTTAAGGGTTTAAATATAGGGTGTGGAATTTTATGGAATATCAAGGAATATCAAGTGATTTTACGTTGTGAAAGGCATTTCTAAATATGATATGGGGTATTAAGTAGTTTTAAAGATTTTTAAGGGATTCAAGGGATTTTAAGGGATTTCATGGAGTTTTAAATACTTGCAAGATATTTTACGAAATATTATCTTATTTTGAAGACTTTCAAGGGATTTTACGAGATTTCACAAGAGTTTGAAGAATTGAAAAATATTTCATGACATTTCATAAGATTTTAAATAATTTTAAGGGATTTTCCAATATTTTATTGGATATTTAGTTATTTTAAAGATTTTTAAGGAATTCAAGGTATTTTACAAAAGCTCAGCGGTTTTTCAGGAATTTTAAGAGATTTAATCAGATTTGATGGGACATTGAGTAGTTTTGCAGAACATCAAATGAATTTATGAAATTTAAAGAAGTGAAATTCCTGAAATTAGATAAAGAATTACCAGATTTTATATTTCAAGAATTAAAAATCCTAATTTAATTTTTTTAACAGCAAAAAGCTATGCAAATAAATGAGAAATTAATCGCACGCGGATCGTAATTTCTATAGTGGATCTTCTTCTTTCGACAAATTTCAGATTAAAACTAAACAATTGAAAAATTTTTTGATCGATTTAGCGACTTGCCCGTTTTACTAGCCAATTGAATCGATACTATATCTGTATCTATTCAAGACGTACTAAAAAAGACGATGATCTGTTTTGTGATTTTTGGACTGACGGTTGCTCGGATCGATCGCGCCATATGCATCACTATACTTTCCATGGAAAATCCCACATACATGAATATGGAAGAGATTAATAATTTGATGTTAGTCTTCCATTGGCTGAGTAGTTAGTTACGATGGCGCGAAGGAAGCAACGGAAATAAGAGAATCGCGACACGTATGGTGAGCGTGCCTGAAAAGCATATTTTTCATTGCGTTCCAGGAAGTTATCTCTTATTAAGGACCATGTCTGCGAGACTCGATGACACCAGACGGCATCACCATCCTTTTCTCAGTATAAAGTTAAACGTGCAACGAATGGTGAGCCACGATGAGTTTTACAAGCAATAAATATTTTCTCGGATCCCGAAAGTTTCGCTGATGCTGAAGAAAATGAGAGAAGTTGGAAGGACTCGCCAATTTCATGGCGAGGGTATTAAATAAAAAAACTATACACTTTCTAACGTGTGTCTATATGGAAAAGAGCAGATGAATTTATTGTATCGAAGATAGATGAGAAAAATTAAATGTAAACTGTAATTAAAATATGTTAGCAGGTATAATCTTGGACTATATTAACTATCGGACGTTACAGCGAGATCTAGATTATTAAACCATAATTTCTAGATGTTAAAAAAAGATGGTAACACATAATATCCTAGATTATAAACTAAAACGTGCCAAATTTTAACATCTATAATCTACATATTTTGTAGATTAATCTCTGAAAATTCCTCGAAATTCCACGAAAAATTTTTCAATCCCTTAAAACCCCAGAAACTGTTTGAAATCTCTTAAAATTTCATGCAAAATCTTCCAAACACCTTAAAATTCGTTGAAATATCTTAAAATTCCTCCAAATTTTACAGCATTCAAAATCCATTAATTTCCTTTAAAATTCCACTAAATATTCTGAAAAATTCCTTAAAATTCTACAAAATTATTTAGAAATTCTAAAATTCTTTTCAATTTAGAGAAAACTACTTGAAAACCGTCAAATGCCTTAAAATTATTAAAAATCTCATAAAACTCCATAAAATCCCTTAAAATTCTATGAAGTCTTTTTAAAGTCCTAAAACTCTTTTGAGTTTTGTAAGAATCACTTAAAAATTGTCAAATTCCCTTAAAATTTCTAGAAACCTCTGGAAATTCCTTTCGAAAATAAGTGGTATCTCTCTCAAAAAATTTCTCAAAAATCTCGCATACATTATAATTTTAAATCTGATTGAGCTTTAAATCAAGGCCTTAGCCAGAAATCGTTTGTCTCTCTATGGTCTTGCTTTGAATGACTTGAAGTTGTAAGAAGGAATACAAAATATTCGCGCGCTCAGCGCGCGTGTATAAAAAGTATAGATCGTTAGTTTTAACATATTTTACATTAACCGGATACTATATCCTCTAGTTTTAGCATCTAGGTTTTACGATCTATTTTTCTTATTGTAAGGGGGTCTCTCGACTTTCGTTATGTGCGAATTATTTATGTTGTTCAATTGGGCCAGAGTTCAATTATATTTAATAACAGTTAGCGACGATCCTTAATTGGTAGTACAGCTCGTTATATTTTCCAGGATTTATATTTCTTATAAAATGCAGTAGAACCTCGCCGGAATGTAGTCCGGAGTCTATTTGCCAAGCGCAATAAACGCGTTTCCATTAAAGTTGGCACAATCGACTCTTTTATGGTATCTCGATTCTCGAGTCGCGGTTAACTGCGACGGAATCGGTCGATGAGCGCGTTGGCAAACATAAATCAATGATGGCGCACCTTACATGGATGGAATATAGGAGATCCATGTTCCGGATATACTTCGGTGTATTATGATAGTTGCGGTGGGACTCTTTCCTGTCACGTACCGCTGTATGTAACGTTCCCACCAGAATGTCGGTTTTATGAGAACGGGAAGCAAAATATCGTGTGTCCGTCCATCCATCCGGACCGATATGCGAGATTTTTATTACGGTATTACTACACACTTTATTGTGGCCAGAATCTTGCTTACCAAACCATCTTCCAATATACACACATAACATTTCCAAAACACTCTTGTGTACAAATTTTGATGGGGATATGATAGGGTCCTGGTCATTTTTCCGTACTTCTAATGTGGACCTCATCAGGTTAACTGACAAGGACGAAAAGGCCCACACAAGATTTGTAAAGCTTTGGCAGAATATTGTCCTGCTTAAGGAAAACTAGTCAGGACCTTGTCAGTTTACCCTAAAAATGCCCTAGTTTGTAAATACCCTGCAGAGATGTTCATATCTTCATTTGTTTCTTTATATAGATCTTTATCTGAAGGTAAATAATTATTAATATACAAGCCTTCAATGACGTAGGATGCAAAGGCCCCTAAACTTTAAATTTAGAAATCTCTAGAATTTTTTTTAAGCACAACATCGCTCACAACTTTTCCAATCTCGAAAAATATTTCAAATTCCTTAAAATACTTCTGAAATTTAAAATTATCAGAGAGTCGAAATGTTCGTATCTTTATTTGTTTCTGTTCGGATAGTGTCGTTTGAAAAAACGATCGATCCACTCGTCAAACGTCACTTTATGAAAATGCAAAGGCAGAGATTAAATCTACCCTACTTAAGGGAAACTGACCAGAGTCTTGTCAGTTTACTCCAAAAATGCCTTAGTAAATACCCCGCCTAGGAAAAACTGGTCAATACCCCAAAAATTATTCTGCCGATTCATTACACTGGTCTCTCGGTTACAGTTCTCTCGGTTGTAGTATTCCTAGAAATTGGATTCACTCCCAAACTTTGATAAGGGGAGGGAGGAGTCGAGAGGGAGGCGTCGCCAGCTCGGCAGTACCGTAGCTCCATAGGGTGCAGTGCCCTAAGTCAGTTTTCACTGTGGTTCAGTCGGTTCACTCATTCGCGGAAAGTAGCCAATCAGACGTAACCATTTAAAAGCAACCAATCAACCATTTGCGCCTTGCGCGACGCATGAGCATCAATGCACATCATTGTGGAGCCCGCAAAGGGAACACTGATACATACGACCCTGATTTCTTTACCTGCGAAATTCACTCACGACGAGTCTTGACGAACCGAGGCAAGACTACAACTGAGTGACCAGTGTATTTAATTTTCTGAAAACAAAAGTTCTATTATAAAAACGAGGTGTTAATTATAGACAAAAAATAAGTGATTTTAAGAAAATGTTACGGTAGTAATCCAAATCCTTATGATATAGAGATGTATTATACATGAATTATGTATAAAGAAACTGACTGAACATAGCAATATAAAAGATGGTCTTCACATTATTACACTTAAATTTCCTTAAAATTTTGTTAAATCCTTAAGGATTACTCAAAATTCTATAAATCCTCATCGAATACATTAAAACTCCCTTTAAATCCAATGAAATTGCGTAATATTCCCTTAAGTCTCTTAAAAGTTCATAAAATTTCTTAAAATTCCACACAATATCGTTCAATCTTTCTAAATTCCTTTAAATATCGGACAATCACAGAAAATTCTTGACAATTACTTAAGATTCCTTAAAATATCGTTAAATCTTTTAAAATTGTACAATATCCTATGGAATCTTCTTATAAATGTTTCAATTTCACAAAATATTGTCAAATTCCTAAAAATTATTTAAAATTCCGTCAAGCCTCATTAAATCACTTAATACTTCTGAAAATTTCAATAAATTTCGCATCTTGAAAATTTAATGCTTAAAATTTCTTTAAATCGCTCAAAAGTTCCTAAAATTATTCAAAATTTATCGAAAAAAAAAATATTGTTAAAACCTTTAAAATTACTTATACCTAATCCTTGAAAATATCGTCTATTTGCTTAAAATTATTTGAAATCCTTTAAAATTTCTGAAAATCCCAATAAATTTTGTAAAATCTTTTTAAATTCCCTGGTATTACTCAAAATCCCATGAAACCTTATTAAATCTCTTAAAATACCTGAAAATCAAATAAAAATTTGTTGACAGCAAGTAATTTAGGAGAAAAACATTGAAACGCAGGTGGAGTCCATATTGTAAAAAGTGTAAAATTTTTTCCACTCGTTTTGCACTGAGAAAAATGGATTATACCGTTTATTAATTTTGTAAGTTTAATTATGGAACAGCGATCTAGATATTAAACCGTACAATCTGGTTGTTAAACCGTATAATCTGGATGATAATTTCTACAATCCTGGATTATAAAACTCGAAATCTAGATTCTACGGTTTAACATCCTGATTGTACAGTTTAATATCTAGATGTGCAATAGTTAACTTTTCAAAATCATTTTAAGGGATTTTAAATGTTTTGAAATTTTCTGAAATATTAAGAGGTTTCTAAGAACTTTAAGGGATTTCAACGAATTTTAAGCGATTTCTAATGTTTTCTTGAAATTTCGAGGAATTTTAAGAGAATTCAGAAGAATTTTATGATTCTTAACAGATTAATGATTTCAATGAATTTTAAAGACTGTAAGGAAGTTTAAATTTTATCATAGAATTCAAATAATTTGCAAAAGTTTCTGGGAATTTTGAAGGTTTTTGTGAATTTAGCTTTCTGGACGTTTTAAGATATTTCAAAGGATTTTAAATCTTGCTATGAAGTTTCAAGGAATTTTAAGAGATTTCAAAATGTTTCGGTGAATTGAAGATGCTTTAAGGAATTTTAAATGCTCTATTCTAAACAAATTATTGAGTTGAAGTCGAAATATCGTATCGCCTTCCACACTCTCCTGATTCATCATCGTGTAAGTATCGATAGTGATTTTCGACAATCGATACTTGTCGAATCGTAAATTCCGCGTGAATTGAATTTGAAATTTTGAATTTAGTTTCGTTAATAATCACTTTGTCACGAGTCTAAACTCGAAACAGGTACATTGAAAATCTAAGAGTTTTAAGGGAATTAGAATTTCAAGAAGTTTCTTGGAATTTTTAGAATTTTTCACGACTTTGATGAGATTTCAATCGGACTTCAATGTACTTTTATGACTTTTCAAATATGTATTTTGTGGGATTTAAATAAGGAATTAAAAAGTTTATAGGTAATTTTATTGAGGAACTTCAAAAGCTTTTTATGATTTATAAAAGATTTTTGTCATATTTTTAAGGATTTCATGAAATTTGATGAAATCTTTAATGATTTTAAGAGATTTTAAGAGTTGAGAAATTTCTAGAGGTTGTTAGAGATTTGTAGAGATTTTCACTAATTTTAACATGGATTTCAAGAGTTTAATGATTTCGAAGGTTTTTATGTGCATTTGTAACGATTTTTAAGAGATTTTGACGAAATTCAAGAGATTTTTGGAAAATTAAAACGATTTTGTAGAATTTTATGAGATTTTCGGAGATTTCGTGAAATTTTAAGGGATTTTAAAAGATTTGAAAAAATTTTATGAGGTTTTAAGAAATTTGAAATATTATCCTAAAATTTTAAGGAATTTTATGAGATTTCTAATAATTTTAAGTGATTTCGAGAGATTTTTCTGGTATTTAAACGATTTTGTGAGAATTTTATAGGATTTCAAGGAATTTGATAAGATTTATATGTAATATTTTTTCTGGGAATTTTCAGAGATTTTAGTTTTTCATGGAATTTTAAAAGGATTTTCATGAATTTTAACCTGGAATTCAGAAGATTCATGAGTTTGATAATTTTTCTGTAATTTTTAAGGATTTCATGGAATTTGAAGATATTCCTAATACTTTTAATAGATTTTAAAGGATATATAACTAGCTGTCCAGTTGTATCAACTTTTGTACTCATTCAATGAGTGGAATGTCGTATATATTTAAAATATTTAAGTTTATATTTCGTATTTCTCATGTTCTCTACGCAATTTATTTATATCACTAACCTTCGAATCTATTGTATAAATATAACAATACGCTCTCCCTACTTTCCTTCTACGATAAGGAAAGTGGGGGGGGGGGGTCAGGTAGACGGGAGAACGATTCGGTACCTTTATCAGTTCGTTCTGACAGTCATACTGTATGAACCAAACTAATTAATAAATTTAGTGACAATTAAAACGTCGAGTATTTAATTAAAGAATCCCAATTTAAAATAAATATACATATATATTGGTGATGAAACAATGAGCACTTTGCTTCCTTTAAGCAAATATGATTTGCTTCCCCATAGAGGAAGCATTAAGTATTCTTTACTTCAGCATTAAATTTTGATTATTTGAGAAGTTATATTCAAAAAATTCATTTTCGAAAATTCCAATAAAGCATAAATTTCTTATTTTTCAATGAAATTAATTAATCTTACAGGTCAATCGATTCTTCTCCATGAATGGCGAATCTTCATTACCCTTATACCAGCTTATCAGATCATCATATTAGATATATTGCCCTTGAAATATGTTGAAAAAAACCTTTTTTAGGACACTGGATTTTATTTTATCACCACTACAAAGCTTCCTCTATGAGGAAGCAAAGGGGATTTAAATTATTGTTATCATTGAATTTAAAAGAATCTCAAAAAGTTTCTGAAAATTTTAAGAGATTTTCACGAATTTTAAGCGATTTCACAGGTTTTCAAAGATTTCTTGGAATTTTTAGAGATTTACACGTGTGTTCGTTCTTGTGTAATAAAATACCCAGAAATTTTAAAAGAAGTCAAGAGATTTCTAATAATTTTAAGGGATTTTCTGATTTTTAAAAGATTTTATAGGATTTTCATGGAATGTCATGTCGATGTTACATCGGATTCTATACTCATATTGTTTAGAGACCTTAAGATTTGGGAAGTTGCCATTTGAGAGACTCCAGTGTACTTATATTTTCATCTTGGTTTTTCTGAATCTGATTCTAAATAGAGTGCATTGAAATTGTCACGTCCATCACGTGATAAAAAAACAATAAAAAAAAAAACATAAAACTAAGAAAATTAACAAATAGAAATCTTAATTCGTATGCAAATCAGTAGTATCGGTCAGACTCAGTAGAGCGCAAATAATAAGTTTCATTGTGAAGTAGGTAGCGATGCTTATTTTTGCCAATCTACAAACTGTGGTACACGATGATATCGTAACAATTAGTTCAGTCTCGCAATCAAGTTCGTACTCCATCAAGACTTTCGTCTGCAGGCGTGTATGGGCGTATGCCGCGATATGTTTGGTTATGGGGATGAGTTTGTAGAGGAAGGAAGAGGTACTACGTTAGCTAAGCTAGTGGTTAGAACGGAAGAGAAGCCGCGGGTGGTGTGGCTGATAACATCAGATCCAATCCTCACATCTACTATAATACAAGCTTGGTAGTATTCTCACTATATCTGCTGGCATATATTCTTAATGCATGTGCGTCTCCTCTGCTGCAGAGAAACCACTCCGCGGCACTACTATAAACCAAGCCATCATTGTTTCAGATGCCATTACATTACATACCTCCTTATACAATTATACACATATACAATTTGTTGCAAAAGGTGAAAGCCCACTTGCGGAAGCGTTGATATTTTTCACAATCGACCATCCCGCCCACTTGTTACATATTACTAGTTTACCATTTTCCTCAATTTGTCTAATTAATCCTGATTCAATTCATCCAATTGCAAAACTGTCTTGACAATCATTTCAAAAAACCTTTTACATTGAATCTTATTAAATGAGAAGAAACTTGTCAAGTTCAATATGAAAAATTCTAAAGTATTAATTACATTATTGTGTATCAGAAGTGATATTGTGATAATAATAAGTGATATTCTTTGCTTTAGATTGTGTAAACTATTAATTAACTGTTAATACAAATTTTATGATTTTAGATTATAAATTCTAATATTGTGGATTATAAATTTTAACACCTTGGATTGTAAACTTTATTTGGCACGTTTCATGTTATATTCTAATCTGTCGCTGTCACATAGTTAATAAAATTATTTAAAATAGGGTTCTGACGAGGCCCTGGTCGGCATTTTTATTTTCGACAAAAATATTTTCATATTATTGGACATTTATAGGGCAATGATACAGTAGTAATATTTCATTACATATATATAGACGTTGTATGTAGTAGTGTTAAGTTAGGTTACAGAATTAGCTTTGTGTGCATTAGATAAGTGAAGAATACGTTTCTCGAGTGTTAGCTGTGTGCCTTGTAAACAAAAGACTATAAATTTGGTGTTTGCTTCACTTTATTTATTTTGCTTTAGAACCCTTCATATTTTCTCAGACTGTTTTAGACATTTTAGAGTCCCCAAATTGTTTTTGCTTTATCAAAATTTTCTAGACAGTCCAAGACTTTATGACGTTCTTTCTCGCATTTATATTTCCAAAAAAAATTTGAAAGTCCTATAACTTCGACATTTTTTGATATTTTTCAAAAATATGGATTTTCTTCAACTTCTAAAGAATATGGATTCCTATATTTCGGATAAATTACCAAGTTCGGGGGACTATTATGAAAGTTTTAGACTAATTAAAGTTTTCTAAAATAATATGAATAACTCAAAAATTCATTTCTGTTATGTATTTAATTAGAAAGTCTTTCAGCTATAATTAATCCTGATTAATAATATCAATTTCTCATTAAAATTACATAAATCGTGTAATAAAATATAATGAGTCATTTTAACTTGCACGGGAAGTGAAAGCGTTAGATTTCGAAAATTCGCTGGCGTGAATGCAATTCGTAAAATGAGTGCCGGATTTGCACGATCTAAAGCTCGAAAAAAAAAGAGGAGGTATACACATATACATATATATATATATAGATATTGCAGGAAAGCGCAGAAACGTAATCGCCTAATTTCCGGATGCAACGTATTTCACGGTAATGCCTTTCGAAATAGAGGTTTAAAAAGCCTGGCTAATTAATAATCACGTAGAATAAGCGAGCAAGTTGCTATGTAAGAATAGCGCAACAGCACTATTCACTTACTTGACATATCCTCGCCTTTTTCCTTTTCCTGTAATATACGACCAGTGATCCTGACAAGTTCGGCAAGAAATGTTTTTACGGGATGTAAACCCACGAGTCCAACTCAACTTATTACTCAAGGAACCTTTAAAATTCTTAAATTTACCACAGACAGTTTTTCCAATAATGTCAATATTTCTTCAAATTACTTCTCTGATATTTCCATTTCGCCAATTATACTTTAATTTTAAAAGATTTTAAGAGCTTTCTAGGAAATTAAACAGATTGCAAGAGATTTGTTTAATAATAAAAAGATTTTGTGGAGTTTTATGAAGTTTCCAAGAATTTTTATTTAGTGATTTTAATGTATTTTAGGAAATCAAAAAGTTCCGTATTGTATTTTAAAGTATTTCATGAGATTTTGATGATTCGTAAAAGATTTTGTGAAATTTTAAAGGATTTTATGGAATTTTAATAGATTTTAAAGAATTTATGACATTTTATGAGATATTTTAAATATTATAGTGAAATTTTAAGAAATGTAAAGATGTTTCTGGTAATTTCAAAAGATTTCAGCGAATTTTAAGGGATATTTTAATAAGTTTCCAATTTGAGTCATTTTAATAAAAAAAAGAGATTTTGACGCATTTTAAGATATTAAAGTTCCTTGAGGTATTTAGAGGGATTCTAGGAAAGTTTAAGAGATCTTTAGGAATTTAAAAAAAATTAGTGAAATTTTAAGGGTTTCCATGAAATATTAAGAAACTTGAAGGGATTTCGTCGAATTTTAAAATGTTTCTAGAAATCTCAAGAAATTTCAATTCATTTTAAGAGATTTCCAAGATTGTCGTAAATTAGAGAGTTTTTTACGAATTTTAAATTTTGTGAAGTGAAGCTCTTTAAAATCACTTGAAATCCTTTGAGATGTCTTGATATTTTGAAAACCTTATGAAATCTTTGGGAAATCCTCAAATACTTTGGATCCAAAGTATTTAAGGATTTCCTAGAAACTTGAGTACATAGGGAATTCAGATTTTTAAGAAATTTTAAAGTTCCTTATAGAATTTTAAAGGATTTCATGAGATTTTTTTGATTTTTGAAAGATTTTGTGGAATTTTACAAAATTTTATGGGATTATAAATATTCTCGTGGAATTTGAAAGGATTTTGAAAGGCTTGTAAAAATTTTAAGAAATTTTTATTCTTTAAAATGATTTTAAGGAATTGAAATTTGAAAGAATCTCACAAGATTTTTATTATTTATAAAAGATTTTCTAGAATTTTATGAAGATTCAAGAGGTTTTCAAGAATTTTAAAAAGCTTATAAGAATGTTAAGAAATTGATTATTGATTTTTTAAAGTAAATAAGGGAACCTGTAAGCAGGAAAGAAAAATTTTTCAGGAAAAATAGAAATTAACATTTGTGCTAAATATATTATTTTTGTCGTAATTCGTATTATATAGATTTTATAGTTTATTTAACAGATTTAAGAAACTTTCCAAGGATTTCGAAGGATTATAAAGATTTTCCAGGCATTCTTTGAAATTCTTGTGGTTTCTAATGATTTTCAAGAGATTTTCAATAACTTAATTTTGATTTTGATTTTAATACTTTAAAAATATTTTAAGAGGACTTTCTTTTACCATCCCTTAAAATTCTTTAATATCCCTTGAAGTACCAGATAAAACTTTTGAATTGTTTAAAAATCTTTTGAAACTTTTCCGAATTCTTTTTAAATTCGTTCAAAATTTCTTAAAATGATATTATAGTAAGTATCTTCTATTTTCGTGAGTAATAATGTTTAGAAAAGGGAGAGAGCGAGAGAGAGCGAGAGAGAGAGAGAGAGAGCGAGAGAGAGACAGACAGAGAGAGACAGAGAGTGTTTACCTGGTGGTAGAAATACGCACGGGATAGTGTAGTCGCGTGATAGTGAGATAAACAGATTTTTGGGGGTAATTACGTCAATGGAGAATTGCTGTGGAAACAAAGGATTCCAAATTATAAAAAATACAAATAAACAAAATAAATAAACTAGCTGTGACGAATTCGATCTCAGGTGTTTCATTTAACTCTATTTATATTTTTTTCTGCTCATTTGTTGAGCACTTTGCTTCCTCATTATGATGAAGTTGCAAATTTATTTTCTTCCTCATAGAGGAAGCATTAACCATTTTCTTCTCAAAACTAGGTTGAGGTTATCAATTTTATTAAACCAAACTCTTTTTTTATTGCTTTTGGAAATAAATCTTCCATGATTCGAGCTCAAAAAATGAAAAAATGAAAAAAAAACCAATTTTGAAATAATTTCACTACAAAATTGAATAGGTATATCATTATTTTAAATAAAATTTATTAACATACACACGCATACATCCGGATGATTAGAATGTTGTAGGTAGTCGACATTTATCAACTGAGAAAATTTTAAAAATATTGAAAAATGTAACGACTACAAAGCTTCCTCTATGAGAAAGCAAAATAAAGAAAATAAAATAAACAATATAAATAAATAAGTACAAATATAAATAACCCTTGTATGTGAACTTATTGTATGTAATTATAATATTAATGTAATTAATGAATAATTTGAATATTTCAATATTTTAAGATCTTAAAACTCCTTAAAATGATTTCAAGTGTCTGGAAATTCTTTAATGAAACTCGTCTGTATTCTTTTGAAATTCTTTTAAAATTCCTTAGAATCTATTGGCAGCTCTCATATCTTCAGATTTCAAGATTGGAAAAATCTATTTTCTATATAATTGCAAATTTCTTTTTTCTGATATAGGTATCGTACTTTTAAATACGTGTTTACTTTACACAAAACCTAGACTGCAGAACGACATAACTCTCCTTTTGTGGACGCAGCTCTCGCGCGGTATTAATAATATTCAAGTTGAAAATTAGCAGCTCGGCCATAAAAATGGAGAAGGCAATGAGAGAAGCCGGAGGCAAGGTGCCTGAGAGTTGAACCATGGCAAGCAGGTGAGAGAAGAATATAGCGAAGTTCCAACCCCTTGTGTCCCGATGTGTTGTATGCATCACGAATATCTCTTGGCCCCTGTTGTCTACTGCCTGCGGGGGTGTTAAATGAGATTCCGAGAAGAATAAGAGGTCAGTCAGGTGCAGGAATATGAATTAGAGAGGTTGCTGCTCGAGCACGTGCGCCGCGAAACCGCGCTTGCTTCCTATCCAAAAGTTTATCGTGGGTGGCATAACTTCCCCCTCCTGCCTCAGGGGCCAGCTGTAAAATGCCTTTATTGTTTACGCTTCTTCAGAGGGCTCGATTAATCTGACAAATCGAGGGAGGGGAAACATCCTGTTATTTTATCATCCATCATATCACAGTTATTGATTTGTACTATATGTCAATGATATTGAGTAAAATCCCTTTAAATATTTAAAGAGACATATGTCGTAAAAGTTCCTAAAATGTCTTACAATATTTCACAAAATATCGTTAAATCTTTTCAAATTACTTAACATTATTTAAAATTATGAAATCATATAAAATCCCTTAAAATACCTGAAAATCCAATGAAATTTCTTAAAAACCCTGAAATGACCAAAAATCCCATGAAATTTTATTACATTTTTTTAAATTCCTGAAAATCTAATCAAGTTCCGTAAAATTTCTTGAATCCTTGAAAAGTCCTTACAATTCCTAAGAATTATTTAAAACCCCATAATACAATAAGTTTCGTAACATCCTTTTAAGTACCTTAACATTATTCAAGATCCTATGAAACCCCACGAAATTCCTTTAATTTTCGTAAAATTACTTAAAATTCCTTAAAACAACTGCAAATCTTTTCGAATTATTTAAAATCAAATTTAAAATAAAATTAAATCTCTTAATTTTTTTGAAAATTAAATGAAATTTCGTAAAATCCCATAAAATTACCTAAAATCCCACAAGATTTCGTCATTTTTCTTTAAATTATTTGAAATTTCATTAAACCCCTTGAATTAACTGAGAATCGAAGGTAATTTCCTAAAATCCCTTTAATTTTTTTTTCGATTCTATAAAATCGAAATAACTGTTGTGCGTGGGAAAATAGGTATAAAAATAAGCATTCTTTTTGATGCAGTCATAAATTATTTTAAATAATTGTTATTATACATATATACATAGTACTTTCATCTATAATTTGAATCAATGAGAAATTTAAAAAAATTTTAAATGGCGGAGATATGAGCCAATGAGTAGGACCCTTTTTTGAAAAACCTTGTTGATGGTGTACCTAGTTTCTCGATCAGGCAATGACTCAAAAAAAAAAAACTTTGTTTTGCTTATTTAAAAAGGTAATCGCTATCGTGTGATATAATGTTGATAAATAAATGGGCCAAATTCTGTTATTCACTGGATTTTGGAGTCGCTGATGACGAATCCGGTGTCAAAAATTTCAAAAAAGAAATCGCGGATCCAATATGGGTCCACTTGAAGTACCGTGACATTCTTTGGTATTTCGAAAATTTATAAATTTTCGAAATTAGAAATTAGAAATTTAGTATTAGAAATTTATTTATAAATAAATTTCTAATACTTCGTATTCTCTGTCTTAACGTAAACTTTTTGATACGAAAGCATTTATCTTCTTTTTAAATATTATATAATTTATTATACTTTATATAATCTGTAATCTCTTAAAATTATTAAAGATTTCATCAAATTCCATGAAATCCTTAAAAATATTACGAAATCATTTAAATATCAGAAAAATCTCTCGAAATCACCTAAAATTATTAGAAATCCCATACAATTCCTCCAAATCTCTTAAAACTCTTACAAAGCTTTTAAAATTCGACGAAATAATATCCTAAAATCTCATAAAATTCTACAAAATCGTTTTAATATCCTAAAAATCTCTTGAATTTCTTAAAACTCACTTAAAAATCATTAAAAATTCACATAAAAACCTGCAAAATCATTAATCTCTTGAAATCCATGTTAAAATTAGTGAAAATCTCTAAAAATTTCTAGCAACCTCTAGAAATGTTTCAACTCTTAAAATCTCTTAAAATCATTAAAGATTTCATCAAATTCCATGAAATCCTTAAAAATATTACAAAATCTTTTATAAATTAGATATATTTTTTGAAAACCCTTAAAATTTGACGAAAACCTTCGAAATCTTTGTAAATTCTACAAAATCTTTTTAAAATCCTAAAAAGCTTGTGAAATTCCTGAATAAAATTCCCTATACGGTATTAAATTCCTTATTTAAATCCCACAAAATACATATTTTAAAAGTCATAAAAGTACCTTGAAGTCCGATTGAAATCTCATCAAAGTCGTGAAAAATTCTAAAAATTCCAAGAAATTTCTTAAAATTCTTTAAAATTCTACCATAACATTTAAAATACCATTATCTCCCATGAAATCTTTAAAAATTCCATAAAATTCCCTTAAAATTCCTAGATTTTCAAAATGTACCTATTTTGAGTTTAGACTCGTGACAAAATGATTATTAACGAAACCAAATTCAAAATTTCAAATTCAATTCACGCGGAATTTACGTTGCGGCAAATATCGATTGTCGAAAATCACTACTGATACTTACACGACGAATCAGGAGTGCGGAATAGGCGTTACGATATTTCGACTTCGACTCAATCATCTTTTTAGAATAGAGATTAGGATTAGAGACTCTTAAATCTGAACATCGATATTTACTCTTTATTACTCGTCTTAATCCTCTCTATATTGTTGACTATCAACATTAATATGTTATAAAACACACCTTTTCCGTACAGCGAAACGAAACATTACCGTGGTTTTATGCATAATTCTTATTTGGCCCAAGGGGCCAGCTGCAGATACCGCACTTCTCGTTTACGTTCCTTAAGTGTACTCTATTAATTATATCCCCTTCTTGGTGCCTATCTCCCAGACGTGTGTCTAACGCTGCGCGATATATTAGGGACACTATTCCTTATACAACTAAGGTAGCATGGAACTGAATGCTCAGGTGCTCACAAAACAGTGGTTACAGAAAAACTTTTGACCCTCTTGGGGTCAGTCGCTAATTTCTTTAATATATTCTTTCACACCGTTCCAAATATCGTAAAAACATGAAAAAAAATTACAAACTAAATATCATATTTTTTTTCACAGTAACTTTAACAGTAACGAAGAGTAACGAAGAGTAACGAAGGTAGTCGATTTCTTTGGAGTGACGTAAAGTAAACCAAGGAGTGGTATAAAGTATGTAAACGTAATAAATAAAGTAAACCGAATATTGTGAGTTTACCTAGCTGTTTATTCTATGATTGTTTAAGTTCTTTTAAATTTAATTCAAGTGATTCAAAAGCCAATCAGGTTGGCCATAAAAATATATGCGAGGAGATTTTCGAGACATTTCGTTACACCATTTATGTTAGAGAGGAATTTTAAGGATTTTGACTCCTTTTAAATTATTTCTATGAAATTAAAAAGATTTTTACAAGATTTCGTAGAATTTTAAGGGATTTCAGCATATTTTGTGAAATTTTAAAGGAATTCATGAAATTTAAATATTTTAAATTTTGAGGATTTTTAAGAGGTTTTTAGAAATTTCAAAAAAATTTTTTATGAATTTTGTAAAATTTTAAAGGATTTCAAGAGATGTATGATTTTGACAATTTCTGTGGAATTTTAAGGTATTTCAAGTGGTTTCTAGAAATATTGAGGAATATAACGAATTTTAAGAGATTTCAAGGTTTCCGCATGTATTATTTCCTTTTAATTTCGTAAAATCACTTAATATTTCACGATTTTCTTAAAATTACACAAAATATAATAATATTCCATGAAATTACTGAAAATTCAATGACATTTTGCAAAACCATCATCTTTACCTACATACATATATCTTATAAAATATGGTAAAATCCCTTAACATTACTTAAAATCCAATAAAATAACGTAAAATTCCTTTAAATTATTCCTTGAAATACCCTAAAATCCTTTAATATTAAAAAAATTTCAATAAATTTGATAAAATTCGTATTCTCTGTCTTTATATAACCCTTTCGAGAGATGGTATATAGTTTTGACAAGAAAAATAATCTGGAGCTAATTTTCAATTTTTGTTCATTTTGCAAACAATTCGTGCAATTTCCAAAACACCCATCAGGTTTTCGACAAAAATATCTTCGATATTTTCGGAGATATAGTAACATCACTTTGTTTAGATAGAAATTATATAATACGCAATTATATATACGCAATTTTCGATATGTTCGAAATAAATGTAGAGTATAGAATTTAAATGTATTATTCCTTAATTTAAAAAGTAAATTCCGCTGCTCGCTCAAACGTGAACATTAAATAAGAAATAAGATAATTTTTCCCGAATACGTAATTTTTCTCCAATTAAATTCAACCCCATACATCACTTGGAAGATATATACTGTCGGGGATAAGCTTCCATAATTTAGGTGCGCGTATTGGCTATTGTCTGCAGTGGGGAATTAATCCTAATTTGGATATAGTTACACAACGCATTGAGCGATAATGCGGGCATGCTTTTATTGGAATGGAATCTTCCCATAATTAGATTTAATACGCCACTAAATACCCAATTATGATATACAAAATCACGAGGTTATGAAGTCGCACATTCGACGTGGAAACATTTTCTAAAAGAGTGCAAATCGCCTGTTTCCGCCGAGTCTTTGGACGAGCGACATTAAAGCGGATGAGGTGGGGCATCCATTTATGAACCTGTTACGCCTTGACAAATGTACTCAGCTTACACCTGTAACGTTGTAACTGCTGACCTGCATCTCATTTTGCAATTCCTCCAATTATTATTATGCTTTTATTTTGTCAAGATTTCAAAACTTCTCATTTATTTTAATATTTTATGCTATACTCTCTAACAACTAGTACATCAACACGCGCGATTACTTTGTATTCCTTCTTGCAACTTCAAGCCATTCAAAGCCCGATCAGATTTAAAACTATACTGTATGCGACATTTTTAAGAAATTTTTAGAGAGAAAACACTTTTTTAGAAAGGTTTCTAGAAAGATGTTTCTAGAAATTTTAAGGGAATTTGACAATTTTTAATGTTTTCGTGAAATTTTGAGAAATTTCAAAAGGTTTGTAAGAGTTTTATAGGTTTTTAAGGAATTTTAAATGTTATTCTGGAATTCCAAAGAATTTTAAGATATTTTAAAAGATTTCTAAGGGATTTTATGGAATTTTCTGATCTTTAAAAGATTTTGGGAGAATTTTAAAGAATTTCATCAGAATATTAAAGGATTGCATGGAATTTTATGAGATTTCTCATAATTATAATTCCCGTGTAGAAATTTTGCCAGGGCCCTGATCGGGCAGGGATCCGGCCAAACCTGGCCCGGATCGGGATACCAGATATGGGTCCGATAGCTGATGAAACACACGGCCCGTCCGGGGCCAGGTATAGCCGCTCGATATGGCCACCCGATTGGTACCGGATCTGACCCCGATCAGGTTTTCATTTTTTTACTTCTATATTTTAAACAATAAAAATAATACTTTTTAGCATTTTAAACTGCGCGCGAATAGAAACCAATCAGAAGCCGAGCACAACGTATGCATGAAAATTCAAAACAATAAGTAAATATTCCATCTGTAATATGTAATTGTCAAAATTAATTTCAATTTCAAGGTTAGCTCTTATAAATAGTGAATATAATTTACTTACTCTCGTTTGCAGCGCGAACGTATTATATATAATGGATAAAGCGGCGCACGGTGCTTCCGGACACATCGTGCACTTACAGATTTCGGCATTGTTGAAAATAATAATTAAAATTACATTTAATGACACCAATATCGAGACACAAGACGGTAATTTCGACAAAGTGATACTAGGGGGCGCTGCAATGCGTACCCTGATCGGGTTCGGATCTAGGCCATAGAATTAGCCATATCGTGCCCTGATCAGGTTATACCGACCAGGGCCCGATAGGTATTAGGGATAATATATGGCGATTTCTACACGGGAATAAATTTTAAAGGATATGAAGGAAATATTATCGTAGAATTTTGAGGAATCTCCAAATATTTCTAAGAATTTTAAGAGATTTTCACGAATTTTAACGAATTTCATGACATGTTTTTAACTTTTAAAATACTGCTTTAAAGTTTGTTGGATAACTTTATTAAGGGATTTCAAACGATTTTCATGACTCAAAAGATTTCGTAGAATTGAAATGAATTTTGAAGGTAATCGTCAAATTTTTAGGGATTTCAAGAGGTTTTTTTGATTTGTAAAAGATTTTGTGGGTTTTTAAGGATTTCATGAAATCTTAAGGGATCTTAAGGCATTTTAAAAGAACTTAAGAGTTTTTGATGAGTTTTATTAAAAATTTGTGAAATTTTAAAGGTTTTGATGGTATTTTATGAAATTTCTCATAATTTTAAGGAATTTCAAGAAATTTTGTAGAATTTTTAAGGATTTCGTGGAATTTTTAGATATTTTCACTAATTTTAAAGAATTTCAAGAGGTTTCTAAGAATGTTTTAAAAGTTTTTATCGAATTTTGAAAGATTTTGAAGTGTTTAACAAATTTTTAAGAGCATCAAATCAACATGTGCGTTATTATTTTGTTTTCCTTGTTACAATTGCAAGTCATTTAGAAGCCAATCAGCTTTGCAAGAACAATGTATGCGAGATTTTCGAGACATTTCGTAGTGACACCACTTTTTTAAGATAGAAATAAGTGCTTACATTTGCATTTAATCTTAGATTTTTCTTTAAAATTAGAATCGCAAAGACAGCAGGAAGAGAATTTTTTCAATTTCAAGTTTTAATTTAAATTTTAAACTTGATTTTAGATTAAAATTTGAATGGTTTCGTGGGGTTCGCGTTCATCGCGAATGGCGGATAAGATCAGTGGAAGATCATAGATCAAACACGTGAACGCACGTTTCACGGGGGTTGGTGCTGCCTTACTGCTTATTATACATTCACGCCACGATAAGCGTGACGCGCGAGCTTTGCTACCATGATGGTTACACAGGTAAGGGGTAGATATGTCCACGTTATAAATGTCAGTATTATGCGGAGCATCTTGCGTTTAAATTTCAAGAAACTTGCACGTTACGCCCACGTATCCGTTCTGGCAAAAAATATTTCGTATTCTTATATCATTTTCACAGACTAACACCATAAAGTAATGATATGGGACATAGAATGGAAAATATCGGTTTCAGACTATTTCATAAGATTTCAAACATATCAAGATTTACTAGGGAATAGTGTCTCTTAGCAATTAGGGAGTTTATGTAAATATATTACAGAAGAATAACGTATGCTGTAATCATTTTTCAAGATAAGTCGGCTTTTTTTTTTCATCATCGTTTGTTGCAAAGATAAGTAAGTTGCACGGTCTTTAATTCTTAAATAGTCAATTTAAAAACATACAATTTAATTCCTTCATTAAAGGATTTATCTCAGAGATTGGCAACACTGTGCCGACGCAACATATACATGCAACGACGCATCAGTGTCGGTTACTATGTACTTTGTCCTCGGTGGGCTATCATATCTCAGGTGTCGCTGAAGACAAATAACGTCGGTCGAATGCTTTGGCTGTAATGTGCGAATTAAAAGTTCGATGAGCAGGTGAAATCAGGATTGTAATCTCAAAGCCCAAGCAAGGGTTCTTCGCAAAATTAGCCGTATTACTTTCTCGGCAATTCCGAATGAAGGCACTTTAAGTCAATTTTAAGACATTTACATATACATGTAATATATTTTTGAGAAAAACTTGCAAATCCGACTGTCAAATGAAAACCGTATCCTATTATATAATCAGGTATAATTTATGATTCTATTTATTAAGAAAAAAATGTTAAGTGCTACCTAAACACAATTTTATTATTTTAGTACACTGAGAGACTTTATTTTTCGAGATTAGAAAGATTGCGAGCAACCTTAGGTGTTTTTAAAAAATTTCTAGAGATTCCGGATAAATTTCCAATTTTTTGAGGGACTTAGCGCCCTATACGTCATTGGAGGATTATGTATATTAATCGTTATTTTACTTTAAATAAATATCGAAATATTTTCTAAGATTATATTTCCTTTTCTCAAAATTCTACAATCATTTTTCTAATTGAAACTTATTAAAGATTATTATTAAAGTTTTAAACTTTTATAAAATAATATGAATAACTCAAAAATTCATTTCTATCGTGTATTTAAACAGAAAGCCTTTCAGCTACCTAAACAAAAATGTATTATTTTTTATTTTTTTCGAGATTAGAAAGATTACGAGCAATTTTATGTGTTTTTAAATTTTGGATGATCAATATGTTCGATATAACTTCGAGATATATAGTAACCACATTTTTTTCGAAAATAATTATTTTACAAGAAAATTGTGTAAAACCTAAGAGATGTATTTTCTCACTCTCTAAAATTTTTCTCAAAAATAGTTTTCTTTAAAATTAATATTTATAGAGCTAATGTGGAAAAGGGTGAAAAATTGACGTTTTATTTTGAGTTTCGACCTTGAAGATGTCATTTACGACAATTTTCAAAATCATTTTCGTAATCATCGCGTCAAAATACAAAAGTATATATGTAGTCCCAAAGAAATCGGAGGCTAAAAGTTGGAAGTTTATTCCAGTCATATTTTAATATTTTAAAATCGATATAGAAAAATAAATAATGGTTATCAGCATTGCATTGCTAAAATTGTTATAGATGTATAGATATAGTAATTTGAAAGTGGAAAATACATATGTGATACGAGGAGTGTCTAAACAATGCATATAATATGTAAATGTATACTTAAGTAGATATGAACAAGAATTACGGTATAGGAAGTATCTAGTATTAATGGGGTCAAGAGGGACAAGCACATCCCTAGTGAAGATGGAACATGGTTTCTACATTAGATCAACATGTTTCATCGTTAACAAGAATAAGCTAAATGAAGGAAATTGTACTTCCC
Source organism: Synergus umbraculus (assembly GCA_900474325.1). NCBI lineage: Eukaryota > Metazoa > Arthropoda > Insecta > Hymenoptera > Cynipidae > Synergus > Synergus umbraculus. Next base: position 24,850 of record UCOK01013320.1, read on the forward strand.
TTTTCAATCTTTCAAATCCTGTGAATTTAACTCAAGTCACTCAAGTAAAAAGGAACATATTTCAATATTCTGAAAGTTACTGCTACCGGATTTCCGCTTATTTATATGTTACATTTATTCGCCATTTGTTTGAATTTTAGTAATCCCTTTTTCCTGCAGGAACTTCCAAACCATTTTTGGAATATTTCAATGAAAATTTTTAACAGATTAGAGAATTATTGTGAAATATTGAAATAAAAGAAAAGAATAAAGATTAAAAAAAAGCAATATTAGGACATAAACAAAATACAATAAAAAGTGTGCGTATATTATACATCATACTATTTAGGATGCCATAATCGCTGTAAAAATGTTAAGCGTCATGTGTATACTTAATTTATGAGAATAACAAGATAATGATTACACGTAAATATATATGTATATATATATATATATATACGATAATAATGTAGTCATAATCAACCATTTACTTCATTTTACAGAAGTAGGTAGTCTCATCTATCTAACTGAAAATGAGAGTAGCTACTACAGCTTTGCTTTTTACCCTTGTGGTGTTTCTTCATTCTGTTGGTAAGTATTTTATGCAATTATGTCATTTGAAAACATTTTGTATTTTTATTATTCAATTCAAAAAGTACATCTATCTTTCAACTCCGTTTATAAGACTTTTAATTTCAGATATAATATAATAATTATATAATATAATTATATAATAATAGTAATAACAATAATTATACTCAAAGACCCATGAAATCTGATCAAACCTCATAAACTTTCTGAATATCCACTGAATTTTCGTAAAATCCCCTAAAATTATTAAAAATCTCATGAAATGTCATGAAACTCTTGAAAGTCCTCAAAATAAGTTAATTTAATCCCGTAAAATATCTTACAAGTATTTAAAATTCCATGAAATCCCGTAAAATTTCTCAATATCTTAAGGGGTTAGATACACTTAGAACGCAAAAAAAAAAATGGATTTTTTGAAAAATTCCCTACAAAAAGTTTTTTATTCTAGAATCTCAATATTTTACCACATAAAAGGTTCACATTTTGGCAAGTTGTAAAAAAAAATTCAAATAAAAAAAGTAAAAATTGAATGAGATATGGCCAGTCTGTGAAGGGTCCAAAAAAAAAAGGTCGTTTGCGGTGATCACGATTACTCATCACTGGATCATTCAAAATCAAAAAAAAGTGTTGCAATTGTTAGTAAATAATATTTGGCTCCGGTTGGACGAAGCATTTGAAAACAAATTTTTTTTTACAAAATGGCGCATGTTCGAAGTCAAAAATTTTTTTTCGACCTAAATTTTAGTCATATTTTCGAAGGAAAAAAAACTATTAATGGAATCTCAAAATTCTTCGTCCATCCGGAGGATAATTATATTTTACATAAGTGGTATAAATTTCAAATCGATCGGTTGATTTGTTTTGGAGTTACAGTGATCACCGACTTCGAAAACGTGGTTTCGAGAAAAACGCGTTTAAAGTTTTGAACACAAGAAAATTATTATGCAAATAAAAAAATTATTTTTAAACTTACACTGAATCATCGATTCCGGGTCCATAAAGGATATCTTCCTTCGCCTTATCAGCTGCAGCAACATTTATTTTTATTTTTTTTTCATTTTGTTCCATTTTTCATTTTTTCAGTGGCGACTCCACTCTAAGTCTTATATTTTGCAAAATACTGCTCGGATTGAATTTATATTTTCCGAGAATACTTTTGAAATGTTGTACTTTCAGAATATGCAATAAAAAAATCGATTTTCTGAAATTTCTAAGTGTATATAACCTCTTAAAATGCCTTTAACATCCTTCAAAATCTGGTGAAATTCTTTTAAATTTCTTATGAAATTCCTTTAAATTTCGCAAAATCAATTGATATTTTTTAAATTAAAATCCTTAAAAATTTCTGGAAATAAATGTCCTTAAAATTATTTAATATCTCATAAAATATCTTAAAGTTGCTTAAAATTACTTAAAATCACATGAAGTCTTATTAAATCCCTTGAAATTCATGAAAATCCAATGAAATCTCGTAAATCCCTTTTTAATATCCTATGATATGTCGTTAAATCTCTGGAAATTATTTTAAATTTCATGCAATTTCGTAATTTGAAAACATTTTGCATTTTTATTATTCAATTCAAAAAGTATACCAATCGTTCAACTCCGTTTATATCACTTTTAATTTAATTAACTTCATGCAGTTTAATTTGCACACATTTAGTTAAATTTATCTTGAATTTAGATGAATTCATATTGAAATTGAAATCACTTTAAATGTGACGAACATTGATGAAAATTTCAAAAGTTTTGGAACAAAGCACACATGTAATCTGATCATTGTAGAAAATGCAACAAATTATTGTATTCATTAAACTGTTATACGTTATATAACGTATATATCTATATATTCGTACCAAATTATTTTTTAATTAATCCTTAATTCATCGTATATTGAAATTTAAAGCAAATGTGATGCAATTCAACCTGATTTAGCTGTAACATTAACATTTTTAAACTATGTATATATTATGCTCACATTTTATATTTTAGATTAATGTATTTCTCTTTTACACAGAATTATCAACACAGTTAAACAATCCTCCCGGACAAGGAGGGCACCAATTTAGAACTAATAACGATCATATTAGCATTTCGAGACGAATGGATCGAAATATGCGACGACAACCTAATGAACGTTATTACGGAATAGATCCACCTCTTGCAAACAATAATAACGGATCACAAAATCCAGCTCGTCAAATATCCCCTATTATACAACAAAACCAATCACCACCTAACTCTCAAAATGCAACACCACCTATATCTCAGAATGGAATTCCACTTCAATCTCAATGGGCACATCAATCTCAAAATTGAATAATATAACTGGGTTATAAAATAAAAATAAAAAAAATAATACAATTCTATCTTAAAAAAGAGATGTTACCAATATATCGAACACATTGTTTTCGAAAACCTGATTGCTTTGTAAATTGCGCAAATATGTGTGAATGTATCGAATTTAAAAATTATTTTCAAAATATTTTTGTGGTCAAAACGATTACTAATAAAAAGTTTATATAATGATAGAAAATAATTTAAAGTAATAAAAGTGATTATTTTTATGTCAAAAATAAATCATAAAAAAAAGTATTTCCAGATATACATATATATAAAGTTAGTAGTGAATATTATTTGAGAAATTAAAAAGACTACTTGTAGTAAACTTTTCATGTGTTTTTTTATATCAGTTTCTAATGTATTAATACTCGTATTTTTAATATATTATTTATTATATATATAATTTATGTATGTATTCGTATATACAGATCAGTTACCATCAGAATAATTATGAGATTTTATAGGATTATAAAGTAATGTTAAGGGATGTGACTTTATATCTTGTAGAATTTTAAGTAATTTGAGATACTTTTAAGAGATTTTTATGAATTTTACAAAATTTCACTAGATTTTAGATATTTTAATAGACTAAATGAGATTTCATGGAACCTTGAATATAATGTTAAGGAATTTAAAAGGGATTTTCGAATTTGATTGAGATTTTAAAGATATTAATTGATTTCACAGTATTTCGAGAAATCTTATAAAATTGCAAAGGATTTTACGAAATTGCCTAAAATTTTAAGTAATTTTCAGAGATTTTACTATATTTCATAGGATATTAATTTATTTTAACGACTTCTGTGATTTCAAAGGATTTATGAGATTATATTGGATTTTAATTAATTTCAAGGAATTCATAATATCTCATGGGATTTTGAGTAATTTTAAGGGTTATAACGATAGTTTGTGGAATTTGATGTAATGTCAAGGAATATCAAGTAGTATTAAATTATTTTACGAAATTTAAAGGAATTTCACCAGAATCTGAATTTTAATGGATTTCATGACATTTCAGGGGTTTTAAATAATTTTAAGGGATCTTACGAAAGTTAGAGGATATTACTTAATTTTATTAAGAATTTTGAAGGATATTAAAGGTATTTTAAAGAATCCTACGAAACTTATGGAGGTTTCTGAAATTAGACAAGGGACTACAAGTTTCTATATTTCAAAAAATTTAAATTTATCAATTATTTTGTATACTAGCAAAAGGAGTGCAAAAACGAAAAATTAATCGCGCGCAGAGCGCGCGGATCATAATTGCTGTAATGTAAGTTTTTATTGACAGGATTGTTTTTGAAATTATTATCCTCTTCTCAAAAAGACTTGCATTTCAGACAACTTGACATTGCGTTCCTCATTATGTCTTACCTTTTAGCTATCTTGATGTGTAGTGCGCTAACTTCATTGGTCAACTAATTTCGCGCGCAAATTTGAATTTTCATTTCAGTGTATAAAAACAAAACACGCGCACTTAGTTAAAATAAAATTTTAAAATGTCAAAAAGTCCTGAATTCTGGGGCCTGCAATCGGCGAATCTAAAATAGATATGTATAATATATTTCGCTGAGATAAAAGAATAGAGAGGAAACTTTTATGAGATAGGATTACCTCTTTATGAGAAATAACGATATGTCATCGTTGTCGTGAAAATCCGGATCGTACAAAAGAGGTTTCTTTATCCATAAATCGAAAGTCGGTCGTAGAGATTCAATATTGGGTTGGATGAGTAAGTGCGGCTTGGACGTATCAATAACTTCTGAAATCCCCATAAAACAGCATCCAGCTAGCTAGAAAAGAGCGGCAGAGACGGGGATCGCCCTTCAAAGATATGGCCATAAATGAAATAAAATGATATTTCCTCGATAAGAGGAGTCTCACCGAGGTAAGCCGCGTTATTCAGGGGTCAGCAAACAGTGGAAGGCCTGGTCAGTGGTCAAGTGGGCTGTGAACGGTGGATACGAGCATAGGAAATCCTTGAGTACTCCATCAAGTTCCGTCTGTCTTGGTGATTCCAGTGATTCCAGTACAGAGCCTTCCATACGTCACTTTGTCCCCTTTATAGCTTATATGCGCCTCATACCACACAAATAACTGACAGAATTCACAAATCACTATCAATAATCAGTATCTAAGTTACTAAGAAAGTTTCACTAGAGGGTTGTCCAAAAAAATCATTTTTTCATTTTTCAATCTTCTCCATCATTGAACAAGATCTTCCTCTGCACTAGAAGTAGAATAACAAATTTTTATATATTTTTTAAAAAACTTGTAATTATGATCCGCGCGTGATTTATTTTTCGTTTTTGCTCACCTTTTGCTAGTAGAAAAAATAATTTAGATTTAGGAGTTGTGTTGTAAAAACCAATCTATCCCTTTTGTTTATCTAACTCTATCTTTTTCAATCTCTTTGTTAAATTCATAACTTATATCTTCAATCTCATTTATTTCACGGCTATTCTTCTCTATCCCTTTCAACCTCTTTTTCAGTATTATCATTAACCTATATTGAAATGGATAGACTTGATAGTATATTTCAAAAGCGATAGAGAAGGATAGAAATTATTATACGGCAGGGCCGTATAATAACATGAATTCCTGTACACGGCCTTGATTATATGCGAATAGACGTGGATACAAAGGTATGGATTGAAAAGGATAGACTTCCTAGTATATTGTAAAAGGAGTAGAAAAGGATTGAGATGATTAAATTAAGGATAGACAAGGATAGAAATGTAGTGATTGAAAAGGGTAATACAATTCAAGAGAGATAGGAAAGGGTTGAAAAGTCTATACAAGGATAGAAATGGATTGAATGGTAAAAATTGAAATGGATAGACTTGATAGTATACTTCAAAAAAGATAATGAGGGATTGAAATTATTATAAGAGGATAGATGTGGATATAAAGGTATGGATTTAAAAATATAGACTTCCTAGTAGATTGTAAAAAGGATAGAAAAAGATTGAGATGATTATATTAAGGATAGACATGGATAGTAATGTAATGAATGATTGAAAAGAATAGGCTTAGTAATATACTTCAAGAGAGATAGGAAAGGATTGAAAAGACGATAAAAGGATAGAGATGAATAGGAATGGTAAAGGTTGAAATGGATAGATTTGGTGGTATAATTAAAGAGAGATAGAGAAAGATTGACGTGGTTAGACGAAGAATAAGGAATGATTAGCGTTTATAGATGAAGGATAGAAAATCATTGGCGAAGATAAACAAAGGATACAGAAGACTAGAAACATAGATTGTCATGGATAAGGATGGATTAATTTTTTCTTTCTATTTTAATCCTGAAAATTTAAAAAGATTCAAATATAGATAGACCTTCTATCTTTTTACTTCCAACAAGGTCCTCTAATTAATTTCTTCACAGAAATTATAATGTAATAAAAAGATGGATTGAATTAAATTGAAAGGGGAATTTCATGCTCCGTCAAAAACGATTATGGGAAAAATAGTAGAAAGAACTGTCCGAGAGAAATACGCGGCGATCTTGACATATAATAGTAACGCATTGCTTTTATACTTCACCCAGATAAAGAATAATGGATAGAGGCCAGTCATGTTGTCCGAAAGATATGACGTCTTCCATTCCCCCGAGGGATGATAATAAACTTTTTATATAATTTTCAATAAAACAGGAAAAATCCATTTCCCCTCAATTCAATCATTACAGAAGCTACAAATAAAAAACCTAAAAACCTACTAAACAAATAACCATATATTGCGTTCAGTTATTATTTAAATATAACGCCTTTAATTAAATGCTGAATTTTCACGCAGACACATAAATAATATGATAAAAGTTCATTCCGTGCCTTTCACGATATTACTGACATGATATCTTGCTTATAAAGTAGCTTCTATAATGAAAATGAAAACCTACTCGGGTTATGAAACAGTGTAATAAGTAACAGTCGTATTAATATTTGCGTGTTGCTAATGTTGCATATATTAATTATTACACTTATTATGCGAAGTCAACTTTTAATCATTTTGCGAGGCGAGTAAAACTGGGTGTAGTGTAGGTTTAATATTACGAATCCCTGACAGACGTTGCATGACTTAGAATACCGACCGGATTCCCCACTAACACCCCTATCAATATACTTCCTGGTAGACGTTATCTACACGCGAAATAGATAATAACACGCGAGTCTTAAGCACCGTTAGATAAACTGTGCGAGTTAATCGAATTAACATTGGATATTTCCTTATCTCTCTCGCAGATTATAATTTCCAACATTGTCTAATTGATCACCCCATTATTATTTCGTTATCGTTACTCTCAAAATCGAACGCATTATAAATATCAATTGCTGCTGCTCTATTTGGACAAGCGAAACCATGATTAATTCTCTACCTATCGAAAGCGTCTCTTTATACTCTGTTAATGGAACTTGATTCGATACTGCATAGTGTACACATGCACATTTATTTTGATGTCAATTTAATTATACATTTATAATCTACTTTAAAAATGTAATGCTGATTTAATGCTGATGATTGAAAGTATAATATCCTTTCAAAATGGGAAAAGGACAGAAAATATGTGTTTAGTTATTTGTCAGAGCACTTAAAAGTCCTGATCTTAAATCCACTGAGCTAACGAAGAATTTAGGTGTTGTGTTGTAAAAACCAGTATCACTCATCCAAAAAAGCTCTATCCCTTCTTTAATCATATCTCTAGCTTTTTCAATCTTTTCGTTAAATTCATAACTTATATCTTCAATCTCATTTATTTCACGGCAATCTATCTCTATCCTTTTCAATCTCTTTGTGAGTATAATCACTAAACTATATTTAAATGGATAGACTTGATAGTATACTTCAAGAGCGATAGAGAAGGATTGAAATTATTATACGTGTATAGATGTGGATATAAAGGTATGAATTGAAAAGGATTGAGATGATTATATTAAGGATAGATATGGATAGATTAGTAGAGATTGAAAAGGATAAGCGTGTAAAAGAGATAAGTAAGGATTGAAGTGATTGGACCAGGAATAGGTATGGATAGGAAAGTAGAGATTGAAAAAGATAGGCGCTGCAATAGATTGCGAAAGGGATAGAAAAAGATTGGTGCAGATAGACGGAGCATAAAGAAAGATTAGCGTGGAGAGGTGGAGGATAGGAAATTATTTACGAACATAGACGAAGGATACTGAAAGATAGAAATATTGAGATTCAAAAGGAAAGAGATTATTATTATAGATTAAGAAAGATATAGAAATAGATTGGCATGGATAGGGATGGATACAATTGAATTGAAAAAGATTCAAATAGATAGACTTTCTATCTTTTTATTTTCAACGGCGCATTACTGGCAAAACACTGACTTTCTGAAATGCTTATTATTCATATGAATTTGTGCCGAGTTGAAATGTTAAAGATAATTGTAGTGGTTTATAGTTAAACTGTAAAATAGATATCGATATATTATGATAAGTGGAAGGTAAATCAGCAGTACACGCCCGTATTTTGAAAGTACGAGTCATTCGGATGTCAGTTGGACGAACGAGAGTTTATCAGACATATCGAAGAAGAGGTATGGGATAAAATAAATCAGTCCCCTACCAATAGCGGCATACGTGAGTCGCTTTAACGGACCGATATCGATCGGTATTCCATAGATTTCACCGGATTCAACCTCGTTTTGACTAAATAGGAATATATCGGCTTTTATAGCGAACCCCATCCCAGAACGTCGCTCACGCGAATGCGATACTGCCAGTCTCGATTCGCTATTGCCGGAGAAAACGTCAAAATTGATATTCCATGCTCGCCTCGTACTCCACCGCATATAAACCCAGAATCCGATATTTCACATACATAGTACTATATGCTTCCCGACATTGGCATCATCGGTGAATACGTGCGCCTATATTCGCATAGTCGACCAGATTCGTATTATCGAGAATGTGAGAGTAAATAAACCCGAAGGTCCCGCCAGAGGCGCTCAAACCATCTTCTTTTATCTACTCTCAATTTTACACCATATACATTTTATATATCAAATTTTATATACACATACATATACTAGCTTGTATTATGATCCGCGCGCTCTGCGATTAATTTCTCGTTTTTGCACACCTTTTACTAGTATACAAAATAATATAGAAACTTGTAATCTCTTGTCTAATTTCAGAAATCTCCGTAAGTTTCGTAGGATTCATTAAAATACCTTTAATATTATTTAAAACCCCTTAAAAATCCCTAAAAAATAAATTAATATATCATAAAATATCATAAAAATACTTACAATTACTCAAAATACTATGAAATATGATTAAAACTCTTAAAATTCCTGAAAATCAACTGAAATTTCGTAAAATCCCTTGAGTCCTTTCAAAATCCTGTAAATTACTTAATATCCCATAAAATATCGTAAAATCTCTTACAATTATTTAAAATACCATGAAATATCATGAAATCCATTAAAATTCAGAATCTGGTAAAATTCCTTTAAAATTTATAAATTCACTTTGTATTCCTTAATATTCCTTAAAATTGAACAATCTTTTGTTATATCCCTTAAAATTAATTTAAATTCCATAAAATCTTATGAAATTCCTAAAAATGCAATGAAATCTCGTAAATCCCTTGAAATCTTTTAAGTCCATAAAATATTAAATCACCGAAAAAAATATCCAATAAAATATCTTAAAATTCCTTAAAATTAATTAAAATTCCTGAAAATCTTCTGAAGTTTCTTAAAATCCCATGAACTGTCATGAAATATCTCTTCAAATTCCTGACAATCCAATGAAACCTTAGAAAAATATTTTATGGGATGTAAAGGATTTTAAAATTTGTGAGAGAATTTCATTGAGATATTTCAAAAGATTTGTATGGTTTTTTAAAGATTTTGTAGGATTTACAAGGATTTGGATGTTTTTCATAAAATTTTAAGGGTTTTCATTAGGTTTTTCTATTTTTTAAAAGATTTTTTAAAATTCTTAAGGATATCATGGAATTTGATTAGATTTTAAATATTAAGAAACTTCAAGAGGTTTCTAGGGATTTTGAGAGATTTTCACGAATTTTAACATGGATTTTAAAAGATTAATGATTTGCATGGGTTTTGTGAATTTTTAAGGGTTTTCAATTGGGTTTAAAGGTATTAAGAGATTTCACAAGATTTTATTAAAGACATTTAAATTCTATTAATTCTCTTGAAATCCTCTGTTTATTAAAATCTTGTGAACTCCCGTGAAATTTTATTAATTTTTGAAAGCTTGAGAAATAACTTTAAAGCTTTTTGAATTAAAATCTTAAATTTTTTTATAATCTTATAATCTTCTATATATATCATCTAATAAACTTTAAAAAATATTTTGAGATCCTTTAATATTTTTTGAAATCTTTTTATACTCATTTTATACCTTCAAAATTATATACTTTCGTAACAATAATAAAAAAAAACTACATTAACAATTAAGACGCTACTGCTGATAACTTTATATATGTTATTGTCTTTAGCTGAGATAACAAAAATTACTGTTGCAAACAATGGAAAACTACGTAGATTACTGAGTTCACAATCAAAACAAGACTGATGATTTTTGACATGTGTTATCTATACGTGAGACAACAATGACGCGTTTTAACATATATGTAGTCTCTATAAATTTGGTATTTGTTTAAGTCCAGGAAATATACTCATTATCTTTGCTTCATTTTGTTCTTGTCAATGAGATGCAGATTTTTATTGATATGCAAATTCTAGGGATTACCTGATTTTAAAATAATTTAATATTCAGAAAACTCTATGCTCACAACTACAGAATCTGTTAAATATTATACAAGTACAATTTGTAGTTGTGAGAAAAAATTCTACGTTTGTCATAATCACAGAAATAGCAAAATATGGTACATTGGTACAAATACAATTTGAGGTTGATACAACCCCAAACACAAACTAGCTGTGAAATTGTATCAACTTTTGTGCTCATTAAATGAGCACTTTGCTTCCTAGAAGCAAATATAATTTGCTCATAGAAGAAGCTTTAATTAATTATTAAAATTTATTATTTAAAATTAGGTTATCTGATTCGTATCAATACAAAAAAGTTTGTCTTCTTGACATCAGCTTTAAAATGTGATAATTTTGAAAGTTACAGTTGTAATGAGGAAGCAAAACCTGCTATATGGTTGTCACAACCACAGAAACAGTAAAATATGGTACAACTATTACAATAATAATAATTGCAACGATACCGTTTTTTTTTGGCACCCATAAATATTGTACCTGTACAATATTTTACTGTTTCTGTGGTAGTAAAGACCAAATATATGGTACAACTACAAATTGTAGTTGTACCTTATTTTCCTATTTCTGAGTTGTAGCAACCAAAGGAATTTTTTTTCGTATTGCAATAAAGAGTTTTATAACTGAAAAGTAAATATAAATGCTCATGAAACATGTGGATATTTCCAAGGAAAATGTTATTCTTCATACATGCTTTGATTTAAAATTTTAATGCTCATCTCTGCAAATCAAGGCTCGCATGAAAATAAAAACGTGTAACTCTCTATAAAATGAATGTCGTAAAAAGCGTTTCTCCTCTGGATAATAAAATGCAGTACACTGAAGGTAAAAAATGTCTCACATGTGATGCATAGTGATTGGATAGTGGTGAATTCGTCACGAACTACATCAAGTTGACAATCACTTCTAATTTATGTGCTACTGTTAAATTTTTTACATGGCACTGTCCGGAACATTCTATCAATTGTATCCAAAGTTACAATATTCTGAAATTTCTATCTCACCATATTGCAAATCAAAATATTAGTTAGTTTAATAAATAGTAAGTCGAATCCTGTGGAGGATTTTTAAAAAATATTTTAATTATAAAATTATATCCTATCTTAAAAAAAAGGTGTTACATTTGTGTCGAAAACCTGATTGGTTCCTTTGGAAATTGCGCAAATTTGTGTGAATATATCGAATTTGAAGACTATCTAAAGACTATTTTCGTTGTCAAAACGATTACTAATCAAAAGGTTATATGGTTGTGGAATTTTAAGGAATTTCATGGAACAGCAAGGAATATCAAAATTTTTATGGAATTTTGACATTTACGGACATTAATTTCTAGATATTTTTAAGTATCTGTTGAGATTATATTGGATTTTCAGAAATTTCAAAAGATTTCATTCAATTTTATGTAATTTTAAGAGGTATAATGAGACTTCATGGGATTTTGAGTAATTTTAAGAAATATCAATAGATTTTGCGATATTTGAAGGAATTTCATAAGATTTCATAGGATTTTAATTAATTTTTTGAGTTATAACGATAGGTTGTAGAATCTTAAGGAATTTTATACAACATCAAATAATATCAAGGAATATCAAGCGATTTTATGAAATTGAAAGGAACTTCACTCGATTTTTAAGGATATTAACTTATTTTGAAGACTTTAAACGTATCATTTAAAAGTCATCAAAATCGCTTGAAATCTGTTTAAAGTCGTGAAAACCTCTTAAAATTGCCAGAAAATTCCCATTTAAATTCCTTTCATCATCATAAAAATCTCTTGAGGTCTTAAAATTTCTCAAAATTTCACAAAAACTTGCGAAATCGCTTTAAATTCGTTGAAACCGAATAAAATTCTTAGAATCCTTTTAATAGCAAATTTTAAAACATTTAAAATCCCTCAAAATTCCCTAGAGTTCTTAAAAATCTTCGAAAATTTTATGAATTCCTTTAAAATTCTGCAAAATATCGTGAAATCCCTTCATATGTTGCGAAATCTTTTAAAAATCTTTAAAAAATCCTTTCAGCCCTTTGCGGCACACATTTTTCTAAGTAGTGATGCATGTCGAGCCGAGAAATGCTCGTTATCGTTCGATCGTGCTCGGTTATCGTTAAATTTGTCGAACCGATAAGTTCGAATTTTCAATTGTTTTTGCTCGTCTTATATCGGCTCGAATGTCGATCGAACAAATCGTCAAATGCCACACTTTGACAACTCTTAATTTTCATACTTGGAATAATAAATAAAATAAAATGTCTAAAGAAAGTGAAATGGATTTATCGATTAACATGAATAGAAAGAACGATAATGACAAGGGAAAAAAAGTTCCAGAGGAGAATTTCGATCTTATAGCCAGGTTATCCTTTTAAAACAATTTCATTTTTTCTATCTGTCAAAAGTTTTAAACATTGAAATTAATGAAATTTTTTTCCCAATTCTATTTTATCTAGAAATATTCATTCAACTAAAAATAAAAATATGCATTAAAAATGTATTTCGTATAGAATTATTGTCATTACAAATAAATAAAAATTTTTAAAATATATATATTTTTTAAAATATAATCAATAAAAAAATTCGTTCATTTGAACGTTCAGAGAGAAAATATAATTACATAATCCTTTACATTATTTAATATATACATATTATAATCAATGCAGTGACGAAGAGCAAAATTCCAAAAAATTCAAATCGAAAAGAAGAAAACTTAATGCGAAATCTTTAAGTGATTCTTTCGATTATTTCATTGAAAATGATTCCAAAATGGGAAAATGTAAGTTGTGTGCACCAGATAATGTCATAATTAGGATGAAAGACAGCAATACAACAGGAGTAATGCGCCATCTTCGTGATAACCATCCAGAAATATACAGTGAATCCTATCCAGATAAAATATCATCTTCTTCAGCCAAAAAACAAGTAATTGATATATATATATAT
>UCOK01013363.1:0-12721 GCA_900474325.1 Synergus umbraculus
TCTTAAGAGACATCTGAGGAGATCATGATGCCTTTTCGACTTAAGGATTTCTGAATATTATCGCCAACTCTTCCTTGTCATGATGGTCCTTCTTGTGTTGTTGCGTCGTGACATCTTGACTTGATGAGAAGGACGGATTTCAAATATTGCCGCCAAACTCCATCTACTGTTGCCAACTAACCCCTCATCACGACGATTCATCTTGCGTTGTTGCGTTGGATGTCCTGATTGGAGAAGGATTCGCGGTCAATCTCCAGCAATGCTAGTGAGACCTCTATAGCTAAGGCCCCTAAGTATTACATTATGTTTAAATTATGTCTTTCTGTGTAAGAATCATATTATTGCATGATGAGCCTGAAATTCATGAATTTAGTAATACTTTTGGAGAGGAAAGATTTCGTTTCATCCATCGAATTATATATGTACTTATATAAATGGCAAAATAGGCGAGAAATCATTTTTGTAGTCGTCAGTACTTCGCGCCTAATATTCTTACGCGAAGTTACCGCATGCGTTGTCTCGACCAATGAGAATCAGGTTTCGATTCCATGTATAGAAGCGTTCGGCGTCACTCGTCCTCTTTTCGACAGTGATCTCCGAACTGCCAAGTCGCCTTCGATTTCGTTTGCTGCCGAGAAGCCTTGCTTCTTTGTTAAAGCCTTTGTTCTTTGTGAGGACGCGTCTCCAGAAAATAACCAGTTTTGAGAGTTCTTCGAGATTGTACAGCGTTTCAGCCGGTAAAGTTTCTCGTTTATTTCAGTGATGAAACCCTTTATTCACTTGGCTCTTAATTGTGAATAATTGCCATTTTAAAGATTGAATTTTGCCGAATGAGTGAATATAGAGTTTCTCTCACGTTTTGATTTATGCTATATTTTCTGATTTGTTTGAGTTATATTTGCTGAATTTCGATAAAGTAGATTACCTTGGTTTATTGCCCAATGCTACTGAATTTTGTGAATATCTTATGTCTTTTTTTTTGAGTTAAATTTTTCGAATATGTTGTATCACTGATTTCACCCTTTATTGCTGATGTTTTCCCCCAATTTATTTGAAATTGTGAGCCCCTTTGTTATTAAAATTTTCCCCAATTTTGTGATTTGCTGAATTCCACTCATTTTGCTGAATTTCGACATAACCCTAAAATTGCGTTGCGTCAATTTTGCTACTTTTTGATTACTTTCTTTGTTCCTTTCGAGTCATGGAGTGTCGTCGGAAAGGGCATTAATTTTAGTTTAGTAATTAACTTAGACTATTTTGTTCTTCCTTAGTAATTTCAAAATTATGTTTGATTTTGACTTAACTTTGTTTGTTTTCTGAGAACCGATCTTGATCTATGAATTAATTTTGTTCTGAATTATGTCGAGTCAATTTCCTTGAATAAACGCATTGTGAATTATTTTGATACGAATTTTGTTGCGTGATTATTTCTCTAAAATAAGAAACCTTTAGCGATAAGAACCGCCCCCTCTACCATTTTGCGTTGAGCCTAGCTAGCCGAGAAAATTCCGGTACACTTTGTTTTAAAATCAAATTTCATGTGTTGAGATATTTAATGTATGTTATCTTGCGTTGTGCCAATACATTAAATACTATCTTATATCGAGTTTCCTATCTTACGTTGGAGTATTTCATGTAGGTTTCCTTGCGTTGTTTGCCTATCCTGCATGAAAATTCATTTTTGCTGATTTCGCTATTAATGAGTTTCGTTGAGTTAAATTGATCCAAGAAAGATCTGGCGCCCAAAATTATTTTTAAGTATCTTTTGTTGCGGATTTTAAGACTTAGTGCCGAAGGTATATTATTATCTTTCCCAGAAAAATATTAATATCACACAACATTCAAGGAGAAGATTTTTATTTAATCATAAATCAATGTTTAATTTAGTATTTATGCGAATGAGTTATATTTTTGTTTCAAGATTTCAAGATTTAAATTTTGCAAATAACAAGTATAAATATATAATATATTATATCCACTGATGAAATTGACAACGGGAGGGAGTGTCAGTATTTAGCGTTGACAATATCATCAATTGGCAGCGCCACCTACAATATTACTTTGAATTAAGATTCATAGGGTTCGTATTACCAAGCTTGAATAGCGCAAGCAAGTCTAGTCTGTGTTTGACCGCAGCACTGAGTGCAAATCGTCGTTCTGATTAGAGAGACTTTTCATAAAATAAAAGACAATCAGAGTACAATATCATTGTATATTATTTATACCCTCACACTCTGTAGTCCTGGGACATATTTAGTCCTACACAAACATTGTGAGTTCCACCAGAACCAGCTAAAACGCAGTGGGCAGGTCGCAAAGAACAGAACTTTGAAAGTCCAATTTTGCTGTCAAAATTTAAAAACGAGAATTCTCGTTTTTAAATTTTAAATAAATTTGTTTTAAATTTGCAGTTATGAGACGTTTTTGAAGTGTCCTCCTTGTTCCATCAATTTTGACAGATTTAGTGTCTCCTTGCCCAGGCATTTCAGCACTTACATCTTCGTATTCATAAAAATTCTTTACTTTCTGCACATCCTCAGGAGAAATTTCATTTCCTAAAATATATCAAAAAATTGAAACAACATTGTATGTATGCGCACTTAGAAATTTAAGAAAATATATTTTAGAGTATTTACCAAGTCTTTTGGGGGGTAGGGACATGATTCCGGATTCCGTATGCAATGTTCTAGCTTTTTTTTACAAAATAACTCGAACTATTCATATATTTTGCAGTCTGATTAACGCTTAAATTGGGTGGAAGAAGTGTTAGGATTTGAATCTTCTGCTGCGTGTTAGTGTTCAAATCATGAAATTTTGCTTTGAGTTCAGAAATTGTACGAGAACTCACATTAAGCTCATCCTATACGAATGTAAATAATGAAATGGTCAATTAACTATTAAAGTAATTTACTAGATGTTAAACTAAAAAACTTATTTTTTTAAATAAACTCACTTCTGAATCAGAGAATGACGGCGAGTAATCATCATCATTACTATTCAAATAATCTACAATTTCTTCGTTGCTATTTTGTGGATCATCGTCCTGAAACTTTCTTTTATTTTCCGCGGCTGATTCTATTAAATTTACGAGAAAATACCAATTAGAATGGGATGAAAAAATTACATTTGCATGAATTAATGAGTGGGACTGGAAAAGGCTCAGAATATAATTCAGGACCTTTTTACAAAAATACAGATTTCTAATTATTAAAAATATTAAGGTGGGGCAATAAATAAGAGAAAAATAACAATATTCAAAGTTACTCACGTAATTCACTGACATCCACTTTACTTAATTTTTTTCTACATGCAATGCACACAAGATCTCCCGGTTCGAGAATATTACATTTTTCGAGAAGTATTTGAGATATAGGACGAAGATTTCTTACGTTATCTTTTTTGGAATGTGAATTTTCACGAAACGGATTTGAACAGACAGAACGAAACTTATTTTCCGACATTTTACCACATGAATGTTAAAATACAACTTACCAACATTGGACTGCAAAACAATGTGAAACAAAAAGCTGACAGGACCAGTCTTGTTAAAAACAAAACATATTCAAAACTCATTGCCCGCGCCACCTGGCTCGGGCGCGAGCACCCAGCTCGCGCGCCACTCAGCTCGCGTGCGATATATATAATCATATTTAATAAAGTATTGAGCTGCCCACTTTTTAATTTTGGGATAATATTTCACATACTATAATAACAAATTACAGAAAATTTTATTCAAATCGGAGATACCTTTTTTGAGATATTTCAAATTGTTTAAGAAATTGTTAAATAACTATTATTCAACAAATGAATTTTTGACCATTCAAATGTGCACTTTCAAGTGAACTGTATTGCACATTTCGTCCTAAAATTTCAAACCCTTATTTGAAAAATAGGCGATTTGAGAAGTATTGTAAGAAAAACTGTCTTTTTGGAATCGAAAAATTGAACAATCGATATCTTGAAAATTATCAACATCATATTGAAAAAAAAATACGTGTCCTTTTTTTTTGTCTATAAAAAGAGAAAAAAAGTTTCAGCGCAATCAAAATTTTGGTTGTAAATTTGAAATGGAATGACCCATATACTTTTATAATTTTCGTAAAATTCATTTTTCCACTATAACTTCTCAAATATTGAAAATTTAAAGTTGACGTAAGGAAAATTAAGATTCCTTTCATCGAGACGAATCGATTGACCTATATGATTAATGCATTTCATTAAAAAATAAGGAAGTTATGTTTATTTATAATTTTGAAAGCTAATTTTTCGCTCTATGTTTTCAAATAATCAAAATTTTCAGTTGACGTAAGGAAAATGAATATTCTTTATGTCGAGACGAATCGATTGACCTGTATGATGAATGCATTTAATTGAGAAATAAGAAAGTTATGGTTAATTGTATTTTTAAGAAAGTAATTTTTCCACTATAATTTCTGAAATAATTAAAATTTAAATCTGATGTAAAAAAATGATGATTTTTTGTGTCTAGACGAATCGATTGACCTGTAAGATTAATTCATTTCATTGAAAAATAAGAAAGTTATGCTTTATTGGAATTTTCGAAAATGAATTTTTTGAATATAACTTCTCAAGTAATCAAAATTTAATGCTGATATAAAGAATACTTAATGCTTCCTCTATGAGGAAGCAAAGTGCTCATTGAATGAGTACAAAAGTTGATACAACTTGACAGCGAGTTAAAATTTGTTTTAAAATGTTTTCTTGCTTGGTTTCTAGCCCGTAATTATCTTAGCGCTAATAAACAGTGCCGCTTTAAAGTGCTCCCAGTTAAAAACTATTAGAGATATCGATTTAAAATTTTAGATATTTATTTTTAGGATGATTAGCTATGGAAAAATGCAAAAAAGACAAAGATCGATTTTTTGAAAATGAGAAACTAGCATAACCCCTTAAAATTTATTACCACTTCGGTTTTAACTGGATTTGGCTTGACTCGGTCAGCTGTGATTAAGTGGCCTAAATATTCTAATTCGGGGTGGAAATACTCACATTTCGTAGGTTCAAGTTTCAATCAGAGTTCTTTTATTCGTTCCCATACCTTTATGAGATTTTCGTTATATTCTTCCAGTGTTTTTCCAAAGATGACTATATGTCGTCAATGTAGACGAAACACTCTTTACCTATCAAACCCCTAAATGCATTATCCATAAAACGTTGGAATGTCGTTGGAACATTTTTTAGGCCAAATGGCATTCTGTTGTACTCCTAATGTCCTCTGGTTATTGAGAATGCTGTATATTTTTTTTTATTCCTCGTTCATAGGAATTTTGTGAAACCCAAGCTGATCTAAAATTTCATCTATTATTTTTAAAGGATAAGTATCTTGGTCGGTAGCTTTATTTATCTGCCTGTAATCTATGACCATTCTCATTTTGTTATTTTTTTTTGGGCACAATCCAAAGTGGAGAGTTGAAGGGTGATTGGGAATGTCTAATTATTCCTTTTGCTAATAATTCGTCTGCTTGATGTAAGGCAAATTGTTTATGTTTTTCAGGAAGTTTATGAGATCTTAAGTTGACCGTTTTTCCTGTATTTAGTGTAATAACATATTCTGTAAATTTTTTACAAGTAAATGGGTGTCCTTCTAAAGTAAAAACTTCATTAAAATTTGCAAGGATTTTTTCGATTTTTTTTCTCGTGTTGGGTTCTATGTGGTTTAACCTTGATATTTCTTTCAATTTCAGTATTCTTTCCACATTATTTTGGATGTATTCATTCCCTTCTTCCTTTTTAGTCTCGTCTCGAGATTGTATGCTTTTCACTATTTCAAAATTAATTTTTTCATGTACTAGGACAGGATTTGATTCGTAGTTAAATATGGAAATTGTTAATTTTTTATCTTTAATTGTGTAGATTCCATCAGGTATTCTTTGAAAATTTTTAATCCATATAGTTTGGTGGGGCTCATTCAAATCTACATTGCAGATTTGTTGGGTATTATTACCAATAAACTGTCCGTCGTTGTGCAAAGGTAATTTTCTGTTTTCTATTACAAGAAATTCAGGTATTATTGCGTATCTTTGATACTTTTGTAGAAATGGAAGTCCAACTATTCTTGCTTCTGGTAGAGGGAAATCGTTATCGATGATATGGAATCGGTTTTCTTTCATAAAAAGAGGTATTTGTACTGCCTCTGTCGAACAATATTTGTCTTTTCCCATGAGGAATTTTTTTATACATTTTTTCTTCTCAAGTCCTTCCGGTACGTGTTCTTCTTTTATTAAATTTATTGATGCGCCCGAGTCCACTAGTAAGTTGTATAATTCTCCATCCCCGTGTTTTCCTCTAATTGATTGAAGTCTTCCACTCATGTTTGATATTGCGCATTTTCTAGATAATTTTCGAGGTCTTGGATTTCTTCTTAAGTCATTTCCTGTGACTCGAAGTATTCTTCCTCTTCTCGGGTGTAACGGATCGGCTGAGAGTGTCTTGTCTGATTTCGGCTATATTTTGGGCTTCGCTACTATTTTTTGGTTTCTGTGCCATCACTTGGAGGCCTATTTCGCGTTCCAGGTTCATCATATTTCATTAAGCATTCATTCATTATTCCTCGAAATTTGTCGCTAAAATTTTGGATTGTTTCCGTCTGTCCTTGTTTACAATTCTCTAACTTGCTTGTCAAGTGACTTATCGAGCCTACTTCTTTTAAATTTTTTCTGAGTGCACTAAAAAGATCCTCGTAATTGAGGGCCTGGATCAAAAAAGTCACTCAGCGCTCGAGATCGAGTAAAACTATTGTTCTAACGTCTCGGTGGACTGAAATTTAAAAGTTCATAAAATTAAATTTTTTTAAATATTTTCTTATAGAGAATGGAACTAGCTGTGAAGGTGTATCAACTTTTGTACTCATTCTATGAGCACTTTGCTTCCTCATAGAGGAAGCATTAAGTATTCTTTATATCGTATAAAAAACGTAAATTTGAGGTTAGAATGTTAGATACGTCAGATTTTCCGTCGATGCGCAGAACGAACTGGAAATGGAACGATCTGCGCACTGGTCTAGTTGACTCCTACCACTGTCAACGTTTTCGGGCTCACGGCTGCCTTACCCCCACCACCGGAGTTGAGTGTCCTTATTAGAGTGTTCTTGCGATGAGTCAAATATTAATAAAAGTGTTTGAAATTTGGTATACACACAAAATATACCCTAGCAAAGCCTACAAAATCAAAAACATTATTAAAGCTGCCCATAGTTTAATAATAATTAATTGCAAATTGAGACTGGTCGATAAGTACGTTTTTTTAGTTTCGGCGAAGACAAGTATCTAGGGAACTTTAGAGTTGAAAGAAGTTCCAGTGAGACATTTGTTCCATACTATTAAAGGAAGATTTTTGGAAATTTTAAGATCGATTCAATAAAAATTAACGGAAATATCCATTTCGTATGAAAGCACGCGATGCCGTCTAGGATTGCACCATGAGCTTCTCAACGTTCGTCTGTACTGTCACCGGTACTAACCTATAAAAGATGCGACGCGCACTTTCTTACATAATGGATATTTCCGTCAATTTTTATTGAATCAATCTAAAAATTTCCAAAAATCTTCCTTTAATAGTATGGAACAAATATCTCACTGGAACTCACCGAAACTAAAAAAACGTACTTATCGACCAGTCTCAATTTGCAATTAATTATTATTAAACTATGGGCAGCTTTAATAATGTTTTTGATTTTATAGGCTTCGCTAGGGTATATTGCGTGTGTATACCAAATTCCAAACACTTTCATTAATATTTGACTGCATTTTAACAATTCATCTTTTAAAAAATAAATGCTTTTGGGGAAAATTTTTTTTCACATTTTCATTTTTACTATTAAAAATATTTATCGGAAAAAAACTTCAAATAGAAAAAATTTCCCTTTTTTCATTCTCTACAACAAAATATTTTAAAAAATTTAATTTTATGAACTTTTAAATTTCAGTCCACCGATGAGACGTTTGGACAATAGTTTTACTCGATCTCGAGCACTGAGTGACTTTTTCGATCCAGGCCCTCAATTGTTAATTTCGTTAAACCTAATTGCTCTTTCTACGGTATTTACTACACGGAAAAAATTTGTTCCAGAAGAATTACCGAATTAGTTCGGAGACTGAGGATATGAGAATAATTCAGTAAAAGTTACGGATCTACTTATTTTAAATGTTACATAACTTTTTTAAAGAGAATTACAGATAAATTTCAGGAGAATTAAAAATAATTCGGGAAGAATTCTTGGATAGTGCAGGAACTTTCTGAAGTGAGTTCGGTGAGAATCCAATGGGGCGACTATAGAAATTACGGAGGATTTCGAAAAAATTCCAAGGACGCCGCGCTATTTCAAACAGTAAAAAAAAATATTATTATTTTTTTCTGCTTCGCGGGTAGAGATGATTCATAACATTAACATTATTAATCTGCATTCCATATTGTATATTTAAACACAAATGTTTATATTTATACTTAGTTTACTTTACACATATATAATCGCACGCTTTTAAAAAATCTTAAATGCCTCGGCTTTCGAACCCTCCTAACACGCATATTCCTACCTAACCTTAACGACTAAGCCTCGTGGCTATATCATGCTGGGGATACAAAAACAAAATCTTTGCTAAGGTTGACCGGGTCGATTCAGGATGAAACGTGCGCAGATGGACGACTGTGCATGCTGATTTATGGCAGAGTTCGGGAATTTTTCCAGTCCAAGATTCGGAATTATCTTGGCAAGAGAATAATAAAAACTCTTTTAGATATATGGAAATTCTCCTGATGAATCTTGCGAAGATTATCGAACTGTTTTATATTTTCTTCAAAACTTATTCGTTATATTTCATTTTGACCTTTATAAAACACACTTTCAGTGTTTACTGTGAGTTCGGTAATTTTCTTAGAACGGTTAGAGCTATTTTCCTGAAAAGTTATTTGATATCTACCGAATTTTGCTTCCTCATAGAGGAAGCTTTGTACACGGAGAAAATTTGTGCGGTAATCATTGCCGAAAGTTGTGATGAAATCTGGATATCGTGACATTTCAGCATTCTTTCGTCTAGTATCAGTATTATTTAATAAGCTTTTAGGAGTATATGATGAATGTATATTAAAAAATAAATATTATTACTGTAATTTTTCAAGTCGCATAATGTAATAGGTGGAAAATGATGATTAACGTAAATACTGTAAGGAGTGAAGAAGTATTCAACATAGAATACTCAAGATAAATTGAAAATTTCAAAGCAGACGCATTCAATTTTTCGTATTTACTTTCGTGAGTCTTCACAGAGCTGAACTGGAACCATCACCGTGCATTCGGTAAAGCTACCAAGTGTACCTATATATCTAAGAACGAACTCGTATTAACATTCCGCTTACGAGCCCACGCTTGCCGGTTCAAAGGTTTTAATGTTTATAAGGAATATATAATAAATTGTTCTCATCTTTCAGAACTTATCTTAATATGTTCCACCTCTTCCTATAGTTATAATTTAATAATAAACTATATTCAGGGTGCATAGTCTTCCCCTTATTTTGAGAAATTCCTCCTTTTTACCCTATTCTCAAAAATCTTCCCCTTTTTTAATTAAAAATGTTTTTTCATTAAATTTTATAAACCTATACGAAGCATATGGAGCGATCAAATATCGATCGTGGATTGATTCGGCTGAGTCGCGCTAGGCTCGCAGTACCCCCTCTTCTCACGAACAACTTAAATTCGCAAGAGATTAAAAGACGAGCGTTCGATCCCGGTCGTCACTTGTTCTCGAGTCGGTCTTAAGCTTATGCTGACATCGTACTAGCGCTTTTGAACGACTCTGTTTTGCTGGCTAGCAATAGCCAGGTACCTGAGATCTTCACGGACCATTTCGCCATCTAATGTCACAAGCCAAGCAGTACTCGTTTTCGGAGTCAAGCAGAGCATTGGTGGATCGTCTTCTGAGCCAAGCAGAGCATTGGTGGATCATCTTCGGAGCCAAGCAGCCATCTTCTAGAATCTCTTCGGTATCTTCGCAACACTCCAAATACCAGGTAGTATGCAATAGGAGGCTATGTACGCTGCCCCAGGCTATGGTCTTCCTATATAATTGCATCTAATATTCCGCCATTTTAATTTGTCAAGTTCTTGTGTACGCTGCCCCAGGCTATGGGAACTTGACAAATTCGTCGTATTACCAGGGTTCGGTCGTTTAATTGTATCAGTTTAGGTCAAGTTCTTGCGTAGGGTGCCCCAGGCTGTGGGAACTTGGCAGGGTTACTATAGAGAAGGGTAAAATTTCGGAAACTTACCAAGCACGGGTAGCTTTACTCCGTGACGTCATAACACGACCATCTACGTCACGGTATAATATGACCGTGACGTAACTAGAATGTGTTTGTTCTTTTCCAAGTCGTACTCCATTGGACGCTGTGCGAAATAATAGGATTCTTTTTAAGATATCGTCGCGTACTTCGTTTCAATTTAGAGGTCTTATTTAATTTTCACGTGGTTCGTAACTCTTTGATGGAATTTGCGCGGTTCGCGATAATTACTTAGATTAAACTTGCGTTGCTCTCTCTTGCAACGGGTATTAGTTTGTACAAGGCTGGGCAGTTAGGTCTCATGTAGAGTATAGAGGTTTTTTAACCAGAATAGTGTACGCTTAGTCAGGACCAGGAGAGGGTTTTTTTTAGGGTTCGCGTGCGAAACTTTATAATTTCGGTTATTCTTTGAGTTTCAACTAATTTCTAATTATCACGAGTATATGTAATTTGTCTGGAAGAGACTTATCGTTTTCTCGGTTTGCGATGAACATAATCTAATTTATATCGAGTCTTTCTTAACACCAAGCAAACTTAATATTGTGTCGAGTCATTCCGTAGCCGGGAACCGATATTATCTTTCAATTTTTCTGCTTTGATTTGAATAAACTCGTTATTATTATTATCAAATTGGTTAAGTATTCATTTGTCTTCCACAGGAACCGTCCCACTCCCACGATTCTAGCCTATGAGAGGGCATAAGGTCTACTATAAGAGATCCACTCAAATCTACAAGGACCAGCTAATACAAGGAGGAATCGTTACAACTTTTAGTTCCACAACGTTGAGAAACAAAATTATCCTTTAAAAACTGGTTTATACGTCTAGAAAAATTAAATTAAAGTACCTATATTTCTCTGTTTTTCAAAATTGAGCCAAAAATCATTAAGATTTCAAGATGTTTATATATTATAATATATATAAGAAAAGTTAAAAAAGAAATTTAATTATGAAGTTTAGTTGTGAAAATATAAAATTATATTGTAGTTGTAAAAACTGAAAAATGGTTTTATAAATCTATTGTGATGTTGCAGATTTCTGCAAATCACAAAATTTTATAAAATAGAAAATTTTATTGAAATAAAGACATGAGTGCTCTCATTTTGAGTACAATTCGGCACTCCTAACTGTTTTTAATTTTATTTTATTTATTCTATTCTTTATTTTATTTTATAATTTGAATTTCGAATTTTGTTTGTTAGTAAGATATTTTTAAGGTTAATTTATTTTATTTTTTTATTTTTTTTGTAAATTTCCGAGCTTTTG
Source organism: Synergus umbraculus (assembly GCA_900474325.1). Lineage (NCBI taxonomy): Eukaryota > Metazoa > Arthropoda > Insecta > Hymenoptera > Cynipidae > Synergus > Synergus umbraculus. Next base: position 11,563 of record UCOK01013363.1, read on the forward strand.
CGGTCACGAGCGAGCAGCCACAGTCGTATCAACCACCTACGCATCCACTGATTCGATTTCATCATTCGCAACACCACCTTCACGAATTCTTCGACACAGCTACTATCCTTGGGCCTTGTTCGAATATTATCTCTTTCCATCATCCCTCTTGACGTCCAAGACAAAAGTGTCAAATCTGTCAATAATGGACAGAAGAATTGGTGTTGGTCATCTTTAAGTCTTGGCACATTCCGGCAAAGATTGACCGAGGCTATTACTTTATAATTCTAAATAAGAATTAGTAATTTCGCCTAATTATCTCTATTACAGATAACTTAATTCTCTCTTATCTCCTTGTCTATTAATAGACATTTACTGGCTTTTAAATGCCCTGTATCTTTCTCTAAAATTATTTGGAACATAGAAGGATGAGACTATATCATTATTAGTTCTCCATATTCTTCTTCTCCTCTTCGCTTGATATCTGAAAGCATCAAAGATTCTTGTATCTCACTCCCTCTTGTATAAAGGAGTTCGGAATCTCTCTGTCTCGTAACAACGGCTGATAAGGAGTAGGAAAAGAAGAAGAAAGGATATCGAATTGACGAATCGGAAAAGGACCTCAACGACTGTCTCTCTCACAACCATGCGAAATTACAAAATTAGGCTTACGCGCATCAGCCCTTCCCCTTAATTTATAATTCCTTCAGACTAACGAGCTTCCGTGAGAGCTTGACTCGATCTCTTTTGATTTGTGAAATTCAAAGTGATAGCACGTCAAGTCTCACCGAATTTATATCTATTCATATCATTCTAAATAAGTTCGTTATTCAAGTGTCTCTTCGAGTTTTAAAAGGTAGGATTCGATTTATTTTAATGATTTAGCCAAGTTATTTCATTTTATGTTATTTATTTTAATTTATATCTTGTTTTAAATATTATCTTTTAACTCCTTGGCTGAATCATCATATTTTACAATTTATTGAATTTTTCTAATATTTTATTGTTTTAATTGAATTTTATTATATTTTTACTGTTACCTCATTATGTATTTGTAATTTATTTTAACAATCCAGAGTGCCGAATAACCTTAGACTTAACTATTTCAAATATTTCTTATAATTCTAAATAATATTAATGGTTTTTCTATTATGATGTTTAATATAAATTGTTTTATCCC
>UCOK01013387.1:0-10382 GCA_900474325.1 Synergus umbraculus
CTTTCAGTTTCTGTTAAAATTGTTCAAATATATCAAAAAATAGATTAGAAAAAATCCTGATGCATTTTTTAACGGAAATAAATATATCTAATAACAGAATAAATGTATACGTCGTGATGTATACGACTGTGATCAGAACACACTTTTAGGTTAGTAAATAAACCATATACTTTTAGATCATCACGCTCTAGTCTTGTGGCCACTTTTGGAAGCTCAAATCCTGTTCAAAACGCGAGTCATCGCTCCAATGCCCCCACCACCAGAGATTCAGGACCTGTGTATACGACCGTGGTTTCTTCCATCCTGGAAGTCAAAATGTCCGCCGTTTCTGATAGGAAAATATGAAACGATATTTTGGGACTATAAAAGTGAGTAATCGACCAACTTATCATCAAGCGCCCATTCTTCATTTTTTCTCTCTATTTTTTTCTATCTAAAACCTATAAATTTTCCCTCTTTTGCCTTTGGCTCGAAAATTGCTAGACCACATGATAGCTTTATTTCTTTCCACAGATTTTGACAGTTTTTGACAGTTTGTTGACAGTTTTTACTTTCAGATTCCATCGCCCTTAATCGGATAGGGCTGAGTATGATTCATGTATGCCTTCCTCGTGGGCGTGTCAACCCAACCCTGGTTTACATTTGAATCTTATGGAAGCCAGGGTTGGGTTGACTTATTTGGGGGGGGGAAGGCATACATGAATCTTACTGTATCTCGAAAGTCAAAGCTTTGTAAATTGTCAATTCGAAACGTTAATGGCTGTCTCCAAGTATTGCACCTAAAATAAAACAAGTTTACTTTTATAACATATTATGTTATCTTTTGTGACGTCATGTCAGCTATTGTCATAAATTAATAATCAACAAAATTATTTGATATTATATTTATGAAGAATCCGAGTATCCAAGTATTGATATCCAATGTCTCAGCTAGCGAGTCTAAGAACTTAAATGATAGACAAAATCAGCACACCTCAAAATTGCGACCCGCGTATAAATCAAGAATATTGAAACATAAAGTGATAATCTACAGTATTGAAGGTGTCTCCAAAACCCAAGTTTGCAACTCTTGATACCAAGATATTACCCTGCTGGAAGTAAAGAGATAGAAATTTGGGAATAGAAAGAGATAGAACTATTCTGTCCCTTTCAAGTATCCATTTACCATTCACAAAACGCTATCCCTTTCTATCCACCATTGTATCCCCGTATCCGGTTATATCTACAACTTTCTCCCAGTGGGCACAAAATTTGGCGACGTCTTTACGACATCGTTACGACATCTTTACCACAACTTCATGACATCCTATGTTCATATCTTTAAGATGTCTTTACGATGTCGTAAACACGTCGTACCTTTTTGTGTTTACATTACGACATCGTAAAGACATCTTAAAGAAATGGACATAGGATGTCGTAAAGTTGTCGTAAATATGTCGTAACGATGTTGCCAAATTTTATGCCCACTGGGCAATCTCTCAGTCTATCCCTGTGTCTGGTAATATCCTATATCTTCCTATCCCTCAGTCTATCTTTCTCTGGTAATATCTATAGTACCGTCGGAAATTGGCCGTAAGATTGGCGCAAGCACTATTAAAAATCACTGCTGGCTTTGAACTACGATAACTCGGTGAAAAAAAGAGATAGAATATTTTTTAAAAAACAGTTGGAAAGCTTATGAAATTCCACAACTAGTGGTGTCAATCAGATTTTTCTTTGACCTCGAAAGAATACAGCACGTGAGAAGTTTTTAGAAAAAATTGGAGTTTGTGGGAGCCCTTGTAATAGGTTCAAAAGGGTCATTAAGGGATTTTGATTAGCCGTCGGATTTTGAAGAGCTGGGAGAGCCAATTCGGAGGGACTGGATTAGCCTGTGTAATCTGAAGTTCTGCATTATCCTGTAGATTCAGAGGGGCTGGATTAGCCTGTGGAATCTGAGGAGCTGGATTATCTTGCTGCTCCGACACGTTTCCGTTCAGTAAACGTAGAGGGTTGTTTTCCGACATGTTTAGTCTAAGCGGAAGATGCGTTGGCGGGGAGTGTTGGACGAGGACTCGTTTCCTGGATTTTCCGTTAAATCTTCCTTCGGAAAGGGTGTTTGATGGAGTCCAGTCGGCAAGAAGATCCGATGTAGATCGTCGTCTTGGTGTTAATGTATCGGGCGCCACCGGGTGTTGTGTTCTACTCCCGGAAGTAGATTTTGTAGGGATGAGGATACTTCTATTTCGTAAATCCTTGGTTTGGATTTCTCAGAACCCATTCCACGATTTATTCGGCCTTAGGGTCGTGTTGGGGTAAGTGCTTCTATCTGGATACGGTCTCAGAATTGCCCCAAACTTGTCACCCCGATCACAAATGATATGTGCATAGTTTGTGAAACTTCAATCTAGGCACATATATCGAATCAGCCGAGCATTACCTTCATAGAGATGAAGGTACTCTAAGATGCAAACAGCGTTTCGTGATATTGCAAAAATTCACACTTTTCTTCTTTTGTAGCAAACCCTTTTGTCCTCAAAAGATCTATGTAATGGATTTCTCTTTCTCTTTTGCGTCTTCATCTCGGTGTCCAACTTAAGCATCCAACAAAAATCTGCCATCATGATATGACACATTTCCGTATTTTTGCAATCGGCATTCGAACTATCAAGTTACTAACTTAAATTGACCTAGAAATGACCTTTAGGATCATCATAAAAATAAAAATGAATACCATATCTGGACGTAAAATTTCCCGCTCTTTCAGAATTTGCAGTCAAAAATTCACATTTTGAAAATTTGACCTTGATGCAGACATGATGGAATCAAACGGATTCCACATTCGGATTCAGCGTCCGTTAAAACCATAGAAATGATAGTCACCTTCTGTCAATCGATTTTTTTGCCGATTTGACCTTCAAATGTCCTTAAATTTGACGTGATGGAGCAAAACGGACTCCGGATTCGGATTTAGCGCGTCAAAATACATACGAATATATAGGTCCGGTGTTCGGACATTACCACTTATTTTTTGTGTGCCTGTGTTATCAGGGGAAATTTACGAGAGGATTCTGTTCGGTACACCACCTTGGTTCGAGTCGGTACTCGTCAGAGTTCATGGGAACACAAAGTGGGTACAGTGCTTAATTGTAAATTACACCGCCAAAGTGGAGAAAAGGACAGGAATAGGGATTTGGAATTTATGAAATAATCAGACTCAGTTTAAAGTGTTTCAATAGTTAAATTTAACACCGAGACTGGAAGCGCGTCTCGTGAGATGTACTCGCCCTGCTGGTCGGACCGTAAACTGTTGGTTGACAGGCTAGAAAGTGCTGTATTTATAATAGCCGGGTGGGGAGTTGATGGTGGGAGCGCTTGATGTGATTGGCCCGTTCGAACCAATCAGAAGCACTTTCCCCCCCAATCGCCGGTCACTCGGTGCTTGGAATGTCCAAATAAGAAGCGTTCTCGAAGCATCTGAGCTTCTTCGTAATAAGGACCGTTATTTTCTTTTGTATAGTCTCGGCGTTATTTTTAGCAATTTTATTTAGAGTGCTTCCCAGGAACAAGAAACTGATTAGAAAATTTGAATCGGTCTGAGGCTTTCGTGAATCCGCATTCTTAAATAATAGGAAATTTCCGATTAGAAATTTATCAAAGATTTTTATTAAAAGTTTTATTTCCTTTGCAAACACAAACTTTACTTATTTATCTTTTATATTATTGAAATCGGAATCTATGTTGAATTCCGATTTTCCAATACACAGCTTTGTTTAATTGGTCAACGGTTTAAAAAATGTTAAATTTGGTGAGAAATATGGCAACATAACCCCAAAAAATTCCGATCCGATTGAATAATGCCTACAAAGAATGGAAAAGTTTCTGTTCAATCGGAGTTTTCTGATAAAACCATATGAATTTTGGAAACCGATTGAAACACATCATTCCAATTCAGAAAAACGACTGTTGAATTCGCATTCTTAAACAAATCCAATTCACTAAAGCAATCGTTTAATCGGTTATTTTTTCCTGGGTTCTTAGAATTCTAGCATGGGTCGAACAATGCATGTTTTGAAAAAGGTTTGGCTTGAGATTAAATTTAGATATTCTGGCGGGCAACAAGATTACTGGTGTATAAAGGCAGGGCTTCTACCAACAAACTTCATATAGAAATATAAAAAATAAACAAGTTTTAGAAGAAAACATATCATTTCAAATTAAGTCCGAAATAGGTTATTAAAAAATAGTGATTGGTGGCATCGGCCACCGTGAAGTATTTTATATTTTTACATTTTTGCTTCCTCATACAGGAAGCTTTGTAGTGGTGACAAAATTCAGTTTCCAGAAAAAGGTTTTTTCAATATATTTCAAGGGGAATATATTTAACATGATGTCCTGAAAAATTGGCCGGATGTCTGTATGTACGTGTATGAATATATGTATATGTATGTCACGAACTTGCAAAGAGAACGCGTACAGATAAATTGATGAAATTTTGCATACTTATTCCACTAAATACCCAGTTAAATTTCTTACAAAGTTTTACCAAAATATTGAATTTTACTATGTTATTTTATTATTCTAGTATAATTGATTTTTCGTCACTCTTCCAAATATACATCATTATGAAATTATTTAGTATAATAATTGCAAAAACTATTATTAACATAAATAAGTTATTAGTTTTTTAAATTGTATTCTCCACTTCTTTGGAAAACAAAATAAAGTTCTAGCAAAATGTGGTTCTAATATTAATTTTGAATTGATATCTGCAATATCCATAGACATATAAGAATCGACCACGTGAGAGGGCCGAAGAAGATCCACCTTGGTAGAAAGAGAAAGTTGCATAGAAAACCCCTCTATTAGGTATTTCACGTTGTGACGTAATACACTCGAATCTCCCAATAACGACGAAATTCAGACCAGACGCTTTCCCAATAACGACGAAATTTCTTTTTTCAAATGGCACACCAATTGCGCATGCATATTTTGTATAATATATTTTTTAGCATTTCAAATTGCGCGCTAATAGAAACCAATCAGATCCCGGAACGCAACGCATGCGAAGTGGTATCAAGTGAGACTTTAGGTTCATGCAGGTCGTTATTTAGAAAGGAATGCGGTCGTTATTGGGAAGGTCGTTATTGGGAGATTCGAGTGTAGTACAAAAATGGCCACACACTGGTGCATAAACAAAGGTGATAAATGTATAATTGAACATTAAAAGTGCAAAACACTGTAAAAAAATGATTATTTAGAAGTATTTCCCGCGGATGTGAAGGCCTTGCAGCGCGTGTGCAGCAGCAGTCTAGTTATGTCTGACAGTGCGAACGCGCTGTAAGACAAAGATAGAGGGGTTTTTCTATGCACCTTTCTCTTTTTACTAGTTGGAACATCCACTTACGCACAGCTCCACCACTCAAGCCGTCTATTCTTATGGTGCAGTCCCATGTCGGCAGAAAACGTCGGCGTAAAACCGAAATTCATGAGAGTGACCGAGATAGACAGATCTGTTTACCTCTTTTACTCTCATGAGTTTTTGCTTTACGCCGACGTTTTCTGCCAATATGGGACTGCACCTTTATATATCTATGGCAATATCCGGCAAACGTCGATATGGCAGCACAAGCCACAAATACATACCGGTGGAATCTCCAATGTAGCTTCGTTGGACTTGGCGAGTACATCGTTTGATTTTTCCGCTTTCAATAAGTGTCAACATGAACACGAGGACAGGTCTCTTCCTGTTCTCCTGTTCATATTATTCTGCTGTACAGTGTTCGTCATGAATGCCTTATCATTTATCACTACGATTTTGCATTGAATGCGTACAAAAATCTAGTGACAAATGTTAAGGTATACATGACGAACACTGTACAGTATGATTCATGTATGCCTTAACATTTGTCACTAGATTTTTGTATGCATTCAATGCAAAATCCTAGTGATAAATGTTAAGGCATACATGAATCATACTGTACTTTGCATCCGAAGAATCTTGTGAAAATAATTATTTTTACCTTTTCCCACATAATTGGGAATACTTCATGTATTATACAAATAAAAAAATTCCGAGTGTTTGCAGATATCGACCAGTACACCGACTATTACGTCTTTTATGAGCAAAAATTGATTTTGACATCTGTAAGTATTGCTCACTCTTTCTAAAATATTGTCCGTATCCTTCTTTTTTCTCAAATATCCATTGTCCTATTTTAACAAAAATATCAGTTTTTGCTAAAAAAGAGACACTATAGCCCAATTTCTGCCTTCGAGAAACCCAGTTCGTTGGAAGGACCCGTCAAATAATGTATCTTTGCAATTTCCTCATCGAAAATAAAATGTGAGGTGGAAGATTTGACTGATTCCATACATTTCTCTATTTTGTTTGTGTTGTTTTTTAAGTTGTTTGTTCCAGCACTCCCACAGCCTAAAAACTCTTTAAATTTCTTACAAATTTTCAAAATTTCATATAATTAAATTTAGGTATTTGCTTTAACGGTGTTGGAGCGTTTTCAAAACATTAAAAATTAATGTAGACACTCTAATCCGACATTTTGTCCAAATCTTTTCAATACATGGTGCTTGAGGCCGCAAAAATAATGTGTTTGAAGTGTCGTTTTTTTTATCGATGTTTTTTCGAATGTACGACAGGGGCTATCTGTTTATTTCTTGAAAAAATAAATTTGTTTCGCTAAAACGGGAATTTTTACAAGTGTTGAGACGCGGGTTAGAGAGGTGCGGGTGAGCTGTACTCAGCAGCGGATCTAGTCTTCTAGAGTGAGATTATCTTTCGGCGTCCTTTGGCGCTCTTTTCGCCTTTTGGCGGCCATCTGGTGCCTAGGGCGACCGCTCCTCTCGCTCTACCCTAGATGCGGCGCTGGTAGTACTTACCGACCATACTTCGAGTGCAGTTTGCAGTAATCGGCACGTGGCGTCGTTGCGAAACAGCTGACAGATCTAGTAACTTTGTATGCGATTTATCCACGGTCGTATACACAGGTCCAGAATCTCTGGTGGTGGGAGGTGACTCGCGTTTTGAACAGGATTAGAGCTTCGAAAAGTGGCCACCAAGTAATCAAGTATAGAGCGTGATGATCGAAAAGTGTATGGTTTCTTTACATGTGTCGACACGTAACCTCTTTCAGATTCTGTTAAAATTCTTCAAATATATCAAAAAATAGATTAGAAAAAATCCTGATGCATTTTTTAACGGAAATAAATATATCTAATAACAGAATAAATGTATACGTCGTGATGTATACGACCGTGATCAGAACATACTTTTAGGTTAGTAAACAAACCGTATACTTTTGGATCATCACGCTCTACTCTTGTGGCCACTTTTGGAAGCTCAAATGCTGTTCAAAACGCGAGCCATCGCTCCAATGCCCCCACCACCAGAGATTCTGGACCTGTGTATACGACCGTAGATTTATCAAACTTATTTTTTTATACGATTTTCGTAAGTGCTCGGATTTTGCAGTGGAGTCAAGATGTCTGATATGTATTCAACTTTTTTGATAACATAACCTCCAAGGTCATTCATTTTATTGTATGGAGGGTTGTTATGACAATACCCACGAAGTAACATAAGGAGTACGCACTCTATGGGTGCCGCTGAGAAAAATTGGCCCCGTGTTTTCCAACATTTTGAGAACTTTCTAGAACGTCCATATTTTAGCATTGCAAGCGCCCCTTGCGTGAAAAGCTAGTACTCATGTATGTTTACAAGCTTTTTTTATTTGGTTGTGTTTGTGAGTTTGCTTGTGTTTGTGGGTTGTGCATGCATAGCAGACGACAATATTCATGTTTACTAGCTTTTCACGCAAGGGGCGCTTGCGATGCTAAAATATGGGCGTTCGAGAAAGTTCTCAAAATGTTGGAAAACACGGAACCATTTCGGTTTACGAAGTGCGTACTCCTTATGTTACTTCGTGACAATACCCATTCCAATTTAATAATGCAAAATAGTGTAATAATTCCTGCCTTGACCACTGATTTATATAATAACTGGATAGCGGATATCGTGTAAAAGTGTCGTGACTAATTGAACGCCATTTTGTTTTGAAAATTTGTGCACTTCGGGAAACTTTGTGGATTGTTTCGGCAACATTCGGGTCGATATTCGAGAATTAATGTAACTTTTGTAATTTTTAAATTTTATCGCGAAGAACCAGGGTTGCACACGTAATATACCTTAAGTAAATTACATGAGGTTTTTGACGTAATTTACGTACGTAATTTACGTCTCTAGTTTTTTACATGTAATTTACGTTTTCAAGATGGCGACTGCGCTTCATATTTAGAAAGTAAACATAACCTAATTCTTGAATAATTGAGGTTATGTTATGCTCTTTTCCCCCCAAACTCCTTTTAAATCCGCCATTTTATACATTTATTACATTTTTAAAATGTAAATTATTTTAAAAATAATAAATAATATTTATAATATTTTTAAAATAAGTCCGAGTTACGCGTAACCGTGCAACCCTGCGAAGAACCGAATATCGAACCGAATGTTGCCGAACCTGAATTTTATCGAACCGAATGAATGTTATCAAACGGAATGATGCCGAAACAAGCCACGAAGTATTCTGAAGTGCACAAATTTCCAAAACAAAATGGCGTTCTATACGTCACAAAAACTCTGTTCTATGCGCTATCCAGTTATTATAGAAATCAGTGGCCTTTACGCAGAGTGGGAAGGTGAGATCACTTGACGTGGTGGGGGTCATATTTCTGTGACGAGTTTTTATATAGTTCGCACGAATTCCGTGGCGCTAGGAACAGAACCCGGCCAGAAGTCATTATTTGAAAGCGGGCTTCTCTCGTTTGTCTTGGACGTTTTTAACCTTTTACTGATACAAATTGTAAAATATTTGATTGCTCATATGGGACGAAGGTGTGCAGTGCCAAAATACCGAAGTGGGTATAGGGGTAATTTTGAGAAAATTTCTCTGTTTGCTGTTTCGTATAATCATGTAAATGGAAAATTCGTGCCCGGGAAATCCATTTGAATATAGTCTCTCCTTTTCGTGACCAATAAGAAACTGGCCCGCTATCTTCAGTAGAGCCGCAGAAGCGGTTCCAAAACGAACCCTATAAAACGCTGTACCCTCCTTTATATGTTAAGTGATCAATATTACCACTTTACGCAAAAGAATACAACTACAATTTAGTGTAAATTCTTTTCTAAAGATCCAAGATATTTCGATCAAATCATTGTTAGAAAGAAAAAGTAGGGATACTTTATTACATTTTATACTACTTTACAATATAATAATTACATTATTATCAAATTTTGACAGTTTTTTATGTTCCTAATTTCGAAACAAACACATCACAGTGAATCCCGATCGAAGCGCCGCGTCTAGCCAGTGCTCTCAAAGTTGGCTCCCTGCGCGCGCAGCGTGTGTTGGCTTCCCACTGGAGAAATTCTGCCATTTGCTGATTTATTTCGATTTTGAATCACGCGCCACATTACAGCCAATGGCAGAATTTCTCCAGTGGGAAGCCAACACACTCTGCGCGCGCAGGGAGCAAACTTTGAGAGCACTGCGTCTGGCTCCAGAGCTGAGCTCGCCGGCCGATGTACGACGCGAGGAAAAAAATTCGTTTTTCACACTCCTTAGGTTAAGCCTGTTGCAGCATTTCACGAAAAAATGTAAACAAACACAGAAAAATAGCAAAATTTGTGGAATGCTTTAAAATCCGCCATTATTATGTCCACATCTTAGCAATACGCGGTGTTTGAAGCCGCAAAAATAATGTGTTTGAAGTGTCGTTTTTTTTATCGATAATCTTTTGGTTGTTCGACAGGGGCTATCTGCTTATTTTCTGCAAAAAGAAATTTGTTTGGCTAAAACTGGAATTTTTACAAGTGTTGGGACGCGGGTGAGGGGTGCGGGTGAGCAGTGCTTACATTTTGCCAAGTCCCTGTCCAAGCAAAAAAGGCACAAAACTTCACTCCAAGGGTGCTTCACTCACTCAGAAAAATTTTGCGAATCTCGCTATGCGCTGCAAAACCCGAGCACTTACGAAAATTGTGTAAAAAATAAGTTTTATAAATCGCGTACTAGAGCTGTATTAGTTAGATGACTAGTTACTAGATCTGTTAGCTGTTTCGCAGCGACCTCAATTAACGGTGTTGGAGCATTTTCAAACCACTAAAAATTAATGTAGACTTTACTCAAATCCGCCATTGTGTCCACATCTTAGCAATACGTGGTGTTTGAGGTCGCAAAAATGATGTGTTTGAAGTGTCGTTTTTTTTATCGACAATCTTTTGGTTGTACGACAGGGGCTATCTGCTTATTTTCTGCAAAAAGAAATTTGTTTGGCTAAAAAGTGAATTTTTACAAGTGATGAGACGCGGGTTGATGGGTGCGGGTAAACAG
>UCOK01013390.1:0-14275 GCA_900474325.1 Synergus umbraculus
CTACAAAATCGTTTCAATATCCTAAAAATCTCTTGAATTTCTTAAAAGTCACTTGAAAATCATTAAAAATTCACATAAAAACCTTCAAAATCATTAATCTCTTGAAATCCATGTTAAAATTAGTGAAAATCTCTAAAAATTTCTAACAACCTCTAGAAATGTTTCAACTCTTAAAATCTCTTAAAATCATTAAAGATTTCATCAAATTCCATGAAATCCTTAAAAATATTACAAAATCTTTGTAAATTCTACAAAATCTTTTTAAAATCCTAAAAAGCTTGTGAAATTCCTGAATAAAATTCCCTATACAGTTTTAAATTCCTTATTTAAATCCCACAAAATACATATTTTAAAAGTCATAAAAGTACCTTCAAGTCCGATTGAAATCTGATCAAAGTCGTGAAAAATTCTAAAAATTCTCAGAAACTTCTCGAAATTCTTTAAAATTCTACCATAACATTTAAAATTCCATTATCTCCCATGAAATCTTTAAAAATTCCTAGATTCTCAATGTACCTATTTTAAGTTTAGACTCGTGACAAAATGATTATTAACGAAACCAAATTCATAATTTCAAATTCAATTCACGCGGAATTTACGATGCGGCAAATATCGATTGTCGAAAATCACTATCGATACTTACACGACGAATCAGGAGTGCGGAATAGGCGTTACGATATTGCGACTTCAACTCCATCATCTTTTTATAATAGGATTCGCATTTTAACTCAACATTCCAAAGACAAATATAGAGTTGGAGAATGTTTGGAAAAGAGGATGGAAGATTGGGTTAGGAAATATACCCATTGAGTAGATAAAAATGCCCAAATTGAACCATAGATTTGCTCTCCGAGAATAAATGACACGAAAAATTTTCAAATCAATCATTGCGATTCTCCTCCGTCTCCTTTTCTTTATTCATGTCTCGTTGAGGTAAAGATAGAAATCTTATTTCTCTTTTTTCCCCAAGGTACTTCTGGACATTCTCCTTGTTTCCTTTCATCCCGAAAACCGACTTCCGAGTCGTTTCTTCTTTGGTAAAGCCTCGTGGATGCAATCAATTTTCCTGGAAAAGTCGATTCGATGTAAAAGGCACCTGAACGAGAGGAGGTTCAGTAGTCTCACAGGATAATCAGTGCGGCCCGGGTCATTAATATAGTGGACGAGTTGATCCCAGGAAAAAAATGCTCCACTCGAAGAACGAGTTCATTCCGATCGCTTTCGTCGTAGAAGGAAAGCTCTCCTTTTTCTGACCGTCAGTTCGCTCTTTTTCGCATTCTTCAAGCACTTTTTTCTATTCCTCCCCCATAAAAGGTCTCGTCGTCGCACGCTATTTTACAAGAGATGTCCAAGGGTGGGGGAGAAGTGACTGGACTATCCCCTGGCTTTATCGTTTTCTTTATATCCCATCTGTTTGTTTCTTTACTTCGCCATAGGGCAACTATCTTTTTCACAAATCACCCCCTTACGTGAATCTCGTCGATAGAGATTTTCACCCCAAGAGATTTGTCCGCCGAGAGATTTAGTCATGTGAAAAATCGATTTGGCAAATTACTATATTGTGCCACGAGATTCCTCAGAGTTTCTAAATTCCTGGCCAATAAAGAAGAAATAAAACAAGAATTAGCAAATTTCTTTCATAAAACGAATTCAATGAAATACCTGTCGTCTTTAAAAAAGAGGCTCGTCACGTGTCGGAAGTCAGGGAATTGGCAGGGAAACAAGAAGTTGTCAGGTAATCAGGAAATGCGAGTAGCTGTCAGGGAAAATAGAAATTTATAGATACATAAATAATAATAAAGTAGGATCACTTGTCGTGTAACTTTGTATTGCAACTTTTTTTCATTGTGATTTTTTATTAGTAATTATGTAAGTCTTACATTTAGGCTGTGTTTTTTTGCTTTCTCGAAGGGGAAGCTTTGTTTTAGATACATTTTCTAATATTTTTAAAATCGTTTAATTAAACTTTCCTCACGTGATGAATGTCTAATATAACATTCTAATCAATTGTCCGGATATGTGTGTGTGTGTGTGCATTTTTTGTCGCCCTATTAACTTAAAGACAGTTGTAGATAAATTTATGAAATTTATAGGGTATATTGGCACCACCAATATTTCAAAACATGCCAAAGGATTTTTTTAAATATTGAATTTTAACATTTTTATGTACATTTTGAATTTTTGTAAAATTTATTTTGTTCGACTACTACTTCTCAAATAATGAAAATTCAAAGCTTATATAAGGGAAAGAAAGATTCCTTGCGTCGAAACGAATCGATTGACCTGCATGATTAATGAATTTTATGGAATTTTAAGAAACTTATGATTATTTTTATTTTTGAAAATAGTTAGTGCTTCCTCTGTGAGGAAGCAAATTTATTTGCAACATTATCATAGTGAGGAAGCAAAGTGCTCAAAAATGAGCACAAAAAATATAAATATAGTTAAATGGAACACCCGAGATCGAATTTACAGCTAGTTTATCATATTACATATACAGCTTTTATAGTTTGTGAAATTTTAAAGGATTTCGTGAACTTTTAAAAAGTATTAAAATGAATATTAACAGATTTTAAATATTTTATTCGAATTTAAACAGATTTCCAAAGTTTTTACAATCCTCCTATCTTAAAAAAGTGTTGTCACGATATATCTCGAAAATCTCGCATACATTGTTGTTGCAAACCTGATTGGTTTTTGAATGACTTGAAGTTGAAAGAAGAAAAACAAACTAACGGTGCGCAAAAAATGTCAGGAAAACCTTCGAAATACGTTAAAATTTCTTAAAACTTCCAAAAACCTCTTGAAATCTCTTAAAAATCCACAAAAACTATTAAAATCATTTTATTGTGGAATTTTAGGGAATTTTTAAATATATATATTTTAAAGGAATTTTAAAGTTTTTCGTTACGTTATAAAGGATTTTAAGAAACTTGGAAGAAATTTTAAGGAATTATAAATATTTTCGTGGAATTTCAAAGGATTTTAAAAGTTTTGTAAGAATTTTCAGTAATTTTAAAAGATTTTAAGAGGGCCTGTTAAAATATCCTTAAATTCCTCGAAATTCCAGAACCTCATTTAAAATTCCTAAAAACCCCTTAAAATTCATACAAACCTTTTGAAATCCCTTAAAATTTCATGAAAAATTCGAAAAATTTAGAAAATTTTAGAAATCGCTTAAATTCGTTGAAATCTTTTAAAATTCCTCAAAATTTTAAAACATTTCGAATTCCTTAAAATTTAAAGTAATTACAAGAGATTTGTATACTATTTAAAAGATTTAGTTGAATTTTAAAAGGACTTCATGAAATTTTAAGAGATTTTTAAGGAAGTTTAGGGATTTCAAAAAATTTTAAGGAATTTTAAAGTTCCTCGTGGAATTTGTAAGAAATGAAAGAAATAATCGTGCGCGTAGCACACGTGTTGGTCTGCTAGTGATTTTTAAAATGTTTGTTGTCCTCTACTATAACTTAACAACTACTGGACCTTTTTATTCAAAAAAATTTAGAGACACACTTTTAATTATTGTAAAGTAATTTCTAAAGATTATTAGTTTCTTTAAAGTCCTTAAAAATGTAATTTCCTTTAAAATATAATTTCGCAAAGCACAATATTTATTGAAAATATACAAGAGTATAGTGTAGGTCGCGGAGTACTTTGACCTGCACTACTGGGAGAGCGCTAGAGAGGATTTCAGCTTTACTACTTAACTCAGCCCTGTTTACCCGTAACGTTGTAAAATGCCTCTACACTCCCTGTTATAAACCACGTGATATATGGTGCCCACCACAGCGATTGCATCGGTTGGTCGACAGGCAGGAAACTAACCTCATTCCTTGAAAACCGCACAAAACCGAGAGAGCACAGTCTGAGATTCGTGCGATACACTGCTTGCACTTACTACTTTGCATGTTTAAAATTCGTCGCTGCAAGACAAGAAAGCTTCACCCTCTCTAAGAAGTAATTATTAAAAGCTTCTAAAGTGCGGAAGTTCAACATTTTTTATGTTCTTTTCCAATCTTCCTACAATCAGTCACTGTTCGTTTGTTTCATTCCTTGTTAAAATTAAAGATTATTAAAACCAAGCTCAATATTTCATACTTTATTCAATATTTCTATATTCTTTATAAAATTAATCATTTCTGACTCTCCATACGAATGAATGGAATCAGTCGGATCTATTCTAAAAAGATGATTGAGTCAAAGTCGAAATATCGTAACGTTTGGTTTCGTTAATAATCATTTTGTCACGAGTCTAAACTCAAAATAGGTACATTGGAAATCTAGAAATTTTATGGAATTTTTAAAGATTTCATGGGAGATAATGGTATTTTAAATGCTATGGCAGAATTTCAAAAAATTTCAAGAAGTTTCTGGGAATTTTTAGAATTTTTCACGACTTTGATCAGATTTCAATCGGACTTGAAGGTACTTTTATGACTTTTAAAATATGTATTATGTGGGATTTAAATAAGGAATTTAAAACTGTATATGGAATTTTATTCAGGAATTTCACAAGCTTTTTAGGATTTTCAAAAGATTTTGTAGAATTTACAAAGATTTCGAAGGTTTTCGTCATATTTTAAGGGTTTTCAAGAAATATTTCTAATTTATAAAAGATTTTGAAATATTTTTAAGGATTTCATGGGATTTGATGAAATCTTTAATGCTTTTAAGAGATTTTAAGAGTTGAGAAATTTCCAGAGGTTGCTAGAAATTTTTAGAGATTTTCACTAATTTTAACATCGATTTCAAGAGATTAATGATTTTGAAAGCTTTTATGTGCATTGTGAACAATTTTTAAGTGATTTTTACGAAATTCAAAAAATTTTTAGGATATTAAAACGATTTTGTAGAATTGTATGGGATTTTAGGATATTTCGTGAAATTTTAAGGGATTTTAAAAGCTTTGTAAGAGTTTTATGAGGTTTTAAGGAATTTGAAATATTATCCTGAATTTTAAGGAATTTTATGAGATTTCTAATCATTTTAAGTGATTTTGTGAGAATTTTAAAAGATTTTAAAGTTTGCAATATGGCATTTCAAAAAGTTTCTAGGAATTTTTAGAATTTTAAATTTTTCATGAATTTTAACGTGGATTTCAGAAGAATTGTGAGTTTGAAAATTTTTCTGGAATTTTTAAGGATTTCATGGAATATAAGATATTTCTAATACTTTTAATCGATTATCAAGGATATAAAAGGGATTTGAATTGTTATCATTGAATTTAAAAGAATCTCAATAAATTTCTAAAAAATTCTAAGAGATTTTCATTAATTTTAACATCGATTTCAAGAGATTAATAATTTTGAAAGCTTTTATCTGCATTGTGAACAATTTTTAAGTGATTTTTACGAAATTCAAAAAATTTTTAGGATATTAAAACGATTTTGTAGAATTGTATGGAGTTTTAGGATATTTCCTGAAATTTTAAGGGATTTTAAAAGTTTTGTAAGAGTTTTATGAGGTTTTAAGGAATTTGAAATATTATCCTGAATTTTAAGGAATTTTATGAGATTTCTAATCATTTTAAGTGATTTTGAGAGATTTTTCTGACAATTAAATGATTTTGTGAGAATTTTAAGAGATTTTAAAGTTTGCAATATGGAATTTCAAAAAGTTTCTAGGAATTTTTAGAATTTTAAATTTTTCATGAATTTTAACGTGGATTTCAGAAGATTTATGAGTTTGAAAATTTTTCTGGAATTTTTAAGGATTTCATGGAATTTGAAGATATTTCTAATACTTTTAATCGATTTTCAAGGATATAAAAGGGATTTGAATTGTTATCATTGAATTTAAAAGAATCTCAAGAAATTTCTAAAAAATCTAAGAGATTTTCACGAATTTTAAGCGATTTCACAGATTTTTAAAGGTTTTTTGGAATTTTTAGAGATTTTCACGAAATTTAACATAGATTTTAAGAGATTAGAAAAATAAAATAAAATAAATTATATAATATTGAAAAAGAACGTAAATGCGCGCGCGAAGCTCGCGTTAGTTCTTGTAATATAAATATATGAAAGGAAGAATCAACCTCATTTCATAGAACTATGTATGCAGCAGCAACGCAAAACATATTTTTGCCTATCACAATCCATTTTTTAACACCGATCTTGTTTCTTTGTTTTCAGAACCCTGTGAGAAAACATTTTGTGCCTGGGGGGCGACTTGTGTCGTATCCGAGAGTGGTCGAGCATCTTGCCTTTGTCCTACGGATTGTTCTGCGACGCCTGAACCTGTTTGTGGTAACGACGATGTGACATACACGAACCAATGTCACCTGCGACAGACAAGCTGTCATAATAGGAAAAACAATAGGGTGAAACATCAGGGCGCTTGTGGTGAGTAGACGTCTATTAATTACTATTTCGAAAGCACAAAGCTATTTAATTAAATCAGTGCACAATATTATGCAAAATTGTGTTACGAACTATGCAAGTAGATAAAGGGGAAAATCGAACTAAAAGAATTACAATCAAGAGACGTGACACCTCCCTCCATAATCGACCATGGAAGTGCAATAAAACTAAGAAAAATTAATGCTCGAAAGAAAAAAGAGGACAGAACGTGAGCAGAGTTCCGAAACAGTGTAGGTGATAATATTTTAAAAAAGAAAACGTCTCTCTCGGCAATCTCTTAAGGGATGCAGAACAAGGGTTGATGCATCTCGTAGCTGTTGGTACATTGCAATTTCACCTCGTAACATAAAAGTCGCGGAGTGGCGGTTTAGAGACGCGAAAAAAACATGAAATGAGGAGGCGCTAACATTGAAGCGATCAAAAATGTGGATACGTTCTAACGGTGGGAAAAGAGAAAGCGAACTGACTTCAGAGATACGTACAAAAAAAAAACCGCCTAGTGGTAATCGCGACCGTAAACGATAACGGGAAAAAATTTTACGATCCATTCCCATCGTGGAAACTTCTGGTAAGCGTCGGCACATACTTTATTTTTAAGCGTTTCGACATTCTCAGCTCTTCTCTCGACCTCCCTATGATTGTTCGACTTTTTACGATCTATTCTCATCGAAACAAAAAAAAAGAGAAGGAACTGCAATAAATATTCCATGAGCGCTCTAATGTGATATCCATTTTAAACCTTTTAGCTCGATTGTCGAAAATATTCGATACATTGGTACTACAATGTTGGGTAAGTTACTGTTTTTTGAGTAACTAGTTATAGTTACTAGACAAGTAACTTCAAGTTACCTAAAAAGTTACTTTTTTTGCTTCCTTAATTTTTTAATTTAAAAATAAAAATAATTAATGTAAGATTAATAAAATTATTTTTTATTATTATATTACTATATGAAAAATATTAATAATTAATCAAAATATTATTTAAAAAAAACGATTTTCAAATTCGAATCTTTAATTTCTTTCTTTTTTATTAGAAAAAAAATGTAAATTGACCATAAAAAAGAGATATGAAAAAACACAAAATAATTTCAAAGTAACTAAAATTAAGTTACAAGTTACTGCAAAAATCGTAGCTAAGTTACGTTACAGTTACTTTTTAAAAAAAGTAACTAAGTTACTACCCAACACTGATTCTAATTCTACCCAACATTCTACTACAGACGAAAAGGTCAGCTAATTCCAGATAGTTTAAAAATTTAGACTGTGTATTGAAACGTTCCAAATAAATATTGCAGCAGAATATCTAAGAGATTTAAAAATAGAAAAATAAAGAGTATACTGGCTAGCAGTTCTATTCATGATAAGTGAGGATGAACAGCAATTTTTAACTCATGAGGTAAAAGAAAGCTACTCGTGAGGATTTCTGAAGGCCCCTTTTCTTTTATTTCGAGCGGAAATCCCAGCGGAGCTTCCCATGAATTAACCAATACGCGATACAAGTCATGAGATTTTTTCTTTGAACCAGTCTTATATCCACTTTCTTTCTCTTGCTCTCTCACTCTTTTGCTCTCTCACAGTATTTTTTTTTTATTCTCTCATTTTCTCTATTCCTCCCTACCATTCTCTTTGTCCGTTTTATGTTATCCTCCTGTCTCTCTCGAGCAATAGCCCTCTCCTGCTCATGGAACAGATACTCGCAAAGCGATCTTTTATTCAAGCGAATCGTTCTGCCAGTGTTCCATTGCCTAGTGAATTTTGCGCCAGTCGAATGCTCCGGGGGATCGAAGCGTCCCTGTGTGGTTGGTACGACTGGTCTCTCGCTAATTTAACCGGGGTTCATCGCCTCCAATCCATACCGTAAATGCTTTCTTTTTTGTTTCAGAATATTGTTCCACCCCATGAATATTATAATCGCGATACAGGAGAATCTCTAAATTCAAGTAATTGAATCAATTTGCATTTTTGAATTCATTTACATTCATTACCCCTTTGTGTCTGATTTGATAAATGAGAAAGCTGCAGGCATTCGATTAATGTATTATCGGATTAAACTATGTATTGCATTTTACAAATTGTTCGAAATTTTTTCGTAATTTCCAGATAAAATTCTACTTGAAATCTTTCATAAAATTAAGACTGGGGTGCGATTCTGTAATTTCATTTTCACTTTCACCTCACTTCAGGTCTTGTCAAAATTCACGGCGGATTTGAATTTTGGAATTTCTAAATCAACGACGTTTTTCAATTTTCAGAAACTGTCAACGAAGAGAAAAATCATATTACATATATTTCAATTTCCTACAATAAATTTTAATAAATTTTTTAGAAATTCCAAACTTCAAATCCGCCGTGAATTTTGACAAAACCTGAAGTGAGGCGAAAGTGAAAGTGAAAATGAAAATGAAATTACAGAATCGCACCCCTGATGTAATTTCAGCAAATTGGAAAGTCGAAAAATTTGTAAGAACCGATTAACTTTCAAGAAAATTACCCATGATAATGTTTGGAAATGTCTTATCACGACTACCATGACAAGCCACTTGAATTACATTGTTTGTCAAGCAAACCAAGACAGTGTACAATGTACATGGCTGAAGTAACAATTTATCGCAAACGAAATGTTATATACATTATCTTGTAGCTTCAAGGATGGACGTGTTTACGCGGAAGTTCGTGTGTACTGGTGCATTGTTTGGGATTTTAGGGCTGATAAACTGATGTAGCTTAAAGTTAACTGGACATGTAAGTGGGTTTACGCTAATCTTCAGCACACGAATAAACGGAAACACTCATCACGGCAAGAAAACATCAAGTCTTTTAATCCGCTCTCAAATTTTTCCTAGTAAACTCTAAAGTGATGATCGATTGCATCCACACGGAGAAAACTGGATATTAAACCGTAATATCTAGCTATTTAACTATGGGACTACTATCTAGATATTTACATATAATATTTTGATATTAAAACTTAATACCCAGAGATTAAAATATTGGATGTTAGAATACTTGGATTATATATTTCAATATCAAGATAGCTATTCTAAAAAGATGATTGAGTCGAAGTCGAAATATCGTAACGCCTATTCCGCACTCCTGATTCGTCGTGTAAGTATCGATAGTGATTTTCGAAAATCGATACTTGCCGAATCGTAACTTCCGCGTAAATTAAATTTGAAAGTTTGAATTTGGTTTCGTTAATAATCATTTTGTCACGAGTTTAAACTTGAACTACATTGAAAATCTAGGAATTTTAAGGGAATTTTTAAAGATTCCATGAAACATAATGGGATTCTAAATGCTATCGTAGAATTTTAAAAAATTTCAAGAAGTTTCTGGGAAGTTTTAGAATTTTTCATGACTTTGATCAGATTTCAATCGGACTTGAAGGTACTTTTATAATTTTAAAATATGTATGTTGTGGGATTTAAATAAGGAATTTTAAACTTTATAGGGTATTTTATTGAGAAATTTCAAAAGATTTTTATGATTTTTAAAAGATTATGTAGAATTTACAAAGATTTCGAAGTTTTTCGTAAAATTTTAAAGGTTTTCAAAAAATATTTCTATAATTTATAAAAGATTTTGTAATATTTTTAAGGATTTCAGGTTGATTTAAGTGATTTTTAGGATATTAAAACGATGTTGTAGAATTTTATGGGATTTTAAAATCTTTATATGAGTTTTATGAGGTTTTAAGGAATTTTACGAGAATTCTAATAATTATAAGTGATTTTGAGAGATTTTTCTAATATTTAAATGATTTTGTGAGAATTTTAAAGGATTTCATGGAATTTGATAAGATTTCTATGTAATATTTATAAGAGATATAGAAGATATAAAGATATTTTAAATATTACCATAAAATTTTAAGAATTTTTTTGAGAATTTGAAGAGATTTAAAAAAATTTTTCATGGAATTTCAAAAGGTTATTAGGAATTTTTAGAGATTTTCATGAATTTTAATATGGATTTCAGAAGATTTATGAGTTTGAAAATTTCTCTGGAATTTGTAAGAATTTCATGGGAGATAATCTCTAAAAATTTCTATTTTTAGAGATTTTCACTAATTTTAACATAGATTTCCAGAGATTAATAATTTTGAAGGTTTTTATGTGCATTTTTAACGATTTTTAAGTGATTTTTACGAAATCGAAGAGATTTTTAGGATATGAAAACAATTTTGTAGAATTGTATGGGATTTTAGGATATTTCGTGAAATTTGAAGGGACTTTAAAAGGTTTGTAAGAATTTGATGAAGGTTTATGAGATTTCTAATAATTTTAAGTGATTTTGAGAGATTTTTCTAATATTTAAACGATTTGATGAGAATTCTAAAGAATTTCATGGAATTTGAATTGTTATCATTGAATTTAAAAGAATCTCAAGAAGTTTTTGAAAATTTTAAAAGATTTTGACGAAGTTTAACGTAGACTTTAAGAGATTAACAAAATAAGATATAATAAATTATATAATATTGAATAAAAACGTAAATGCGCACGCGGAGCGCGCGTTCGTTCTTGTTATATCTAAATATCTAGATAGTTGTCCCATAGTTAAATAGTTAGATATTATGGTTTAATATCCAGTTTTCTCCGTGCATCGATGGATGTAATTAAAGGAATATTAAAAATATTTCCAAAATCTAATATGTTGTTCCTCAGACAATATAAAATAATATTTCGAACTCTTTGTCATGTTATCGAAAATGTCTGAAAGTGCATTCAATTTTGGATGCAAAATAGGAGAAACTCTACCAATATAAATGCGTGCCTATAATATTTGAGGAACACAGCCAGTGTTCAAAGAACGTACAATTGGATCCAGAGAATCTATATCTCTTCTTGAATATGTAGATGCATATGTGGATGTGAAAGGCAGATGCAGTTTCAGAAATATGTTCAGTTACCTACAATGTGCATACAGACGCACATTAGGCGAAACCAAGCCTGCGGTTGCGAGATGTGGGCTGGATTCTTGGTTTCCAGTGCTCCAAACAGGCAGCTTGAATCCACGTATGAATGTCACGTGGCGGAAACACGACGGGCATTTCGTTCACGCGGTGGCGTCACGCAATTTCATATCTCTGGAAACACCTCTGTGTGTACCATTTCACAGCACGTATATCATTTCATTAAACTTTGTTACACTTGTTTGCAGAATTAAACAGTTCATTGGGGAAAAAAGTATTCCTATCTAAAAAAAAGTGATGTTATCATACAGCTCGAAAATATCGAATATATTTTTGTTAATTTTAAATTGTTTAGAATCCACATTGGGCTGAAGTTTCAGACGTCCACTTAGACGAATTTTTTTCTTTTTCAAAAATTCTCACTAAGAAAAATTGCTTTATGTAATAATTTATTTACTTCTACAGAAAACATGGGAAATATTTTTGCAAACAAAATTTCAACCGATTTCAAAATATTTTAAACGATTTAAATTCATTTAGGATAATTTAAAATGATTTCAAGATGCTTAAATATATTTTAAGTGATTTTAAGGATTTTCTATGGATTTCTAATGAATTTAGGGGATTTTAAGAATTTTAAAGAGATTTCAAGAGAGTTCAAGCAATTTTAAGAGATTTTTAAAAGAATTGAAGGATAGGAATTTGAAGAAAGTTGAAGAGATTTAATGATATTTTAATAAATTCCAAAATAATTTTATTTTTATTTAACTAGCAGAAATTTACTCGGCTTTGGTCGGGGTTTTAAAATATTTCAATGAACTTTAAGAAACTCAAGGAACTTCAAAGTATTTTAAAAGATTTCATCAGATTTAAATGACTTTAAGAAATTTGAACGGATTTTAAGAGATTTCAAGTAATTGTAAATAATTTCAATGGATTTCTAAAGAATTCAAGAGATAATTTTCAAAAGATTTCAAGATTTTTTAAGTGATTTTGAGAAATTTCAAGGAATGAATTCTAATGAAATCAAATGTAATTCTTTAAAATCGTTTAAAATAAATTAAAATCCCTAGGATTTCATTAAAATTTCTTGAAATATCTTGAAATCCCTTCCAATTCGTTTAAATTTGTGAAAATCAGTTAAAATTCTTGAGATATTGTGAAATCTCGGAAAAAATATTTTGATAACCCTTTCAACTTCTCTTTAAAAATCCCTTTAAATACCCGAAATCAATCAAAATCTCTTAGCATCTTTTGAAATTCCCTAAAAATCACTATAAATTTCTTAAAGTCCTTTAAATTTCCTTAAAATCACCTAAAATCTTTTGAAATTCCCTGAAAATTATTTTAAATTCTATGAAATCTCTCCAAATTCTGGAAAAAGCTGGGTATAAATTCTTGTCAGTAAATAAATAAATATGTTTTGGAAACTTTTTTTTTATATTTTCATTCCAATAAAGTAAAAAATAAAAAAACGTCTGAAACTTCAAAGTAATAGTTTCCACTGAATCTTTTTAGCCAAAGGAGTGCAAAAACAAGAAATTAATCGCGCGGATCATAGCTGCTAGTGCTGAATAAAAAGTACTGATACTAATGAATTCCACAAATGGAGAAACGCCTCTGCAATAAATCATTAACAAACATATTTTACATTGTTTCAAAAAGTTGACTTATCCAATTAAAAACATTGTGCACTCGAAAATAGTGAGTCGAACTTTATGATGGGAGAATGCATATCCGATAGAGAATTGAACAGGAACGAGTTTTTACGACTGTCCATGTATTAAAAAAAAATAGTTTGAATGGAATGAAAACCACGTTGTTTATGAAATCGAGAACTCTTTAAAGTTTAAAGTTTCTCCTGATGTAATATTATGAGCGTTTATATTTACAAGCTAATTTCCAAGCACAGCAATAATTGTCTGTCTTAAAGCGAGAGTAATGTCTCGAGTTCACGGTACTCATTTGAGACGTCTGGTTTAGTGAAGTTTAAGAATAACAGACACGGAAACTTGCTCGCATCTTTCGTGTAGTATTAGTTTAAAATATTAATATTAAAGTGAGCCACTCTCTCATTTCTCAAGAGTTGTTTGAGGAAGAATGAGAAATGCAGATGGAAGTATAACTTAATATTTTAGAGACGGATAAACGAAATGTTCTCTTTTCTTGGATTTAACACGAGTGCATTTTTATACAAATTTCAAGGCTCTCTTTCATAATCCTCGAGAAGTTTAAGAGCCTTTGAAAGCTCTCAAAAATTTAATAGCTTCTACATCTAGAACAAAGGTAGAATTTCGTGATAAATATTTATTTCAAAGTTTACGAGACTTGAGTGTTCTTTTCTCTTTTATATTATTTTCTACACTGAAAAACTCTCTGTTAGAAAAATTACTAATATCCATAGCAAGTAGGGGCAAAATCCCAAAATTGAGACATTTTAATACAGAAAATAATAAATTTTACTATTTAAATAGAAAAAAATTAGTATTTAAATAGTAAAATTTATTATTTTCTGTATTAAAATGTCTCAATTTTGGGATTTTACCTCTACTTGCTATCGATATTAGTAATTTCTCTAACATAAAGTTTCTCAGTGTAAACTAGCAACTATGATTAATTTCTTGTTTTTGCCCACCTTTTGCTAGTAGACAAAATAATTAAATATTTTTAATATTGAATCCCTTAAAAATACTTAAAATACCCCAAAATATGGTCAAATCCCATAAAATTATTTAAAATCTCGTGAAATCTTACGAAATCCCTAGAAATTGAACTTTGAAAAATTAAAAATTAGAAACTACACACTGAGAAACTCTACGTTAGAAAAATTACTAATATCGATAGCAAGTAGGGGCAAAATCCCAAAATTGAGACATTTTAATACAGAAAATAATAAATTTTACTATTTAAATAGTAAAATTTATTATTCTCAATTTTGGGATTTTGCCCCTACTTGCTATCGATATTAGTAATTTTTCTAACATAGAGTTTCTCAGTGTAGAAA
>UCOK01013404.1:0-15452 GCA_900474325.1 Synergus umbraculus
ATATATATATATATATTATATAAATAATAGACATAAAGACAATTACCCGTATACGAACAATGACATTTATCCCGCAATATCTCGAGCGGAAACAGTACAGCAGATATTCCGCGTACGAGTTGGGTGCATTTACATTTACACCGAGATCGATTGAATCTTGATTGAAAATCCACTTAATTAACGATGTCGTGCCATTACCGTCATTGCTAGAGTGCTGGACATGCCGCTCGCGGTTTAGGTTACAACCGTCGAATGTTTAGCAAATGTTGTAGTCAATCTTTGGAACTAAGAGTTAATCGACAATTAATCTTTCCAACATCCGAGTTCCTTAACTTTAGAAAATAAGAGGTAAAGTAATTATCTTTCCTGTTGTCCATATCAAATCTCGTATTCATTTTTTAATGATCCCACAGTCTTTATTTAAATGCAAATTTATTCGAAACATGCACTTGTTAATGGAACTTGAGTATAAAGTCGTTTAGACTTGATTTTTTATTAAGTGCTCGTTTCCAGTCTCTACATTATAATTTCAATAATAAAGTAGTAGTTTGCATGCGATTTAAAAAATCTAAAACTCGTCTCCGCTGTTCCTTTCCTAGTGTCCTTTCTTTCTTTTCATTTTAATCTCTACGTCGACCAGAAACGAGTCAGGTGAGAGCGGGTGTGGCAACATATAATTACAGTAATTAGCGTTCGTGCAATTAATTAATTACAGGATCACACGTCGTTTGTTATTTCTGTTGTCGGCTTGGTCGCATGCTTCTGGTTACGCGCTTCGTAACCTACACATTGGTATGAATCTAACGTTATGTCTTGATTTCAATTAAGGAGAAACATTTTCCAAAATCGAAACACGTGCCTTTAATTTCCTTATACACAGCAATCACTATCATTTTTTCGTTCATTTAATCTGAATCTTTTTCTACACGGAGCATAACTCAGATCAATTCTGTGAAATTTATAAATTCGGAAAACGATAAATTAAATTCCGAGTACACCGTCAAATTAGTGAAACAGTAGGCTCGAATTTTATTAATGATCCCAAGAACCGTAAATACTAACCTGGCTCAAATCAACGATGACACTGTAAATCTTGCGCAACCTGAAAACATGACCGTCCCATCCCAAATCGTAAATCACCCGACACAGAAATAAAACATTCTTTTTTTCTAATAAAAGAAAGTGATTTACCACCTCAACTTAGCAACTTGTCGACATAATTAAGATTTATCTATTAATTGAAATATAATTCACTCGAAGAGATCATGATTTAATGAACAACTTCTATTTAAAATCTACATCATAATCTACGAAGAAATATTCCCTTCCAGTATGAAAATTATTGCTTCATCATAAAGCTAGAAACAACTTTGTTCGATTTTATATTCACATTTGTAAATGATTTCACTCTTTAAAAATTCTGACAGGAAAGAATTTTACGAAATCTAAAGATGAGTTTTGCAAGTGTATGATTGGCCAGAATATGTCACCCGTTTCAACTTGAAGTATTTCCTGTATGCAAATCAAATTCCTGAAGCTTGTAAAACTCGTTTAGCCACTTGAATTATTGATGATTCCGAACAAAACATAATAGTCGATATCTTCAAATCTTCATTATTTCATCTTTCCCATAAACGCCCAATGAACTCAATTACTTGTATAATTGATCCTTTAAGCCTCTTCAGTAATGCGATCCTTGGTCGGAGGCTTTTGCAAGTTGCAACTTGCAAGAGAGTTTCGATTCGGATCACTTATGGCGATTCTATCTTAATGACGCCACTGGAGATAATTTTGTTATCTCGATGTATGCATACGTCAATGTGCAAATCCTTTCGTAATTGCTACTGAATACTGCAAATAGCTCTAAAAATAGCGAAAGCGCTCGAGTTTCAAGGTGGCAAATCAACGATATCATAAAGGAAAAAATTCTTTTCTCATCTTGTTTTGTTGATATCAACTAAAAATGGCATGTAAAAGAAAGAAAAGGAGAGTAATAGGAAGGTACGCTAAATGGCAGGTCCGCGCTGCCGATTCCGTTCGCGAGCTTTTTTGTCGCCATTCCCAGCGAGTCTACTTGCGCTAACTACTTTTCAGGAGAAATTCTCAGTTAGAGACGGAAAACATCGACCTTCTGATGGAAAGAGGAATGAGGGGCAAGGAGGAAAAAGTGGGGGTTTATATGGGAAACAACTAGTTTACTTCTACGTGTTATTATCTCCCATGTCCGGTAAGTGCTCTCCGAGATAGCCGTCAACTTGCCCACGTTGCCATCGAGTATAAAGATTTTTGTCCTTTTAAGTCCAGGAATTTATTGGACCTTCAGTTCCAAAGAAGTGTCCTTCCTTTCTGTCAAAGCTTATTCCCCTTGACATGTTCCCTCCTACCTGAGATAGACAAGTATTAATTTTAAAGAAAAAAGCAAGTGGAAAAATTGTTTCTTCAATTTCCTATGACGTTCTGCCGTGAATGCATCCGTGGTCTCTTCATGGACCACGGATGCTGGAGATCTAGAGGCGTGTCAAAGAGTGTCTTTGCCTTCTTCGGTGTGTCGACACGTTTCTTCTATACGCGACTGATTTGCATGCGCGTGTGAAATTGCCGTGCAGGGTATCCTCGTTATAGCAGCCTAGAATGGTTTCTCGTTCAAGCAGATCGAAAGATGCAACATTGACAAAGTAGGCATGGTGAGAGTAGTACTGGCTGAGATTGTGTGAGCGTCGACTCATACGCACATACGCAAATGAAACGCAAGGCGAACACTCGCCGCGTAACGACGGGCGATCAAAACTCGTGTAATGGTATGGCCACCATCAAGGCGAATAGCCTCGGTGGGCGTAGCAGAACATTCGCGCAAGATAGGAGCAAGAGAGACAAGCTACCTTTCGGGAAGGAGACGTAAATTGAAGGACATTCGCTTTCGTATAGAAGACTTTCATTTCAGACACCCTGAAGCCTAAGACATTTGAAACTTTTCGCTTTTGCTTCGTGCAAATATCAAATTTTACTCATACGAGGGCTTGAATCTCGCAGCAAACGAGCACGCCTAGCGGTGGCGTCTAGGAAGCTAGACTAGTTCAGCGCCGTCTATCGGTGGCGTCTAGGAATCTAAAAATCCTTCGTAAAAAATTCTAAACATTCAAAAATACCTCGATGATCACCTCTTGCAGAAATAATGCAGGGTTCACTTTAGAGTACATCCACTTAAGGTGTGCGAGAGTGAGAGGTCTGAAAAAAGAAGCTGAGAGTTTGCGTACTATCTTTCTCACGTAGTGCTGAGAGTTTGCGTCTAATTGCGGCAGATAGGGCCAACCTTATTAATAACCCGGTACTCTCCCGCACACACGAGTGCGTACGGTACCCTGAGCCGGGATTATTCTCGCGGGACGATATCGTCCCTTCTCTCGAGGATGAGGGTGTAGACTATACGAGAGATCCTGTCGGTGGATCCAGGCAGGGAGAGAGGCGGCAGATAGTGGACATGGCATTTCACTTAATGATAACGCGGCTTCTTCAAGAATCGCGTCCTAGTCACTGCTCTTCCCTTTATCGACGGATCCCATCTAGCGGACCCAGCGACTCCAGAATCAAACCTTTTTAAAAAAATGTTCTCGAAACAGGAATTTTTATTTCAAGTTGATAGTACTTTCAGTCTGGAAATTCGGAACTCTTGCGCAGAAGTGATGGCTCCATCTGGTGGTGGCATCATGGTATTTCGCATGATATTGTTAGAATTATACAATATGAATTGATTTTTGTTGACTTTTTTTTTTATATTTTCTGTTTTTTCAGTTGTCGTTTTGTAAATTTACTTATTGGTTCGAGGGCTGGTGAATTTCTGTCGCATTCTGACTTGAGTTTATTACACCGCGTTAAAGCAGTGGAGCCTCGGCGTTGCATATTTTAAATTCTGCTGACGTTTGCACCGGACAGTTCGTACGGAGTTTTGGGCAAAAAAGTATGGCGGTTTCGAGGCGAATGGCAGGAGAGGACCAGGCCGGTCGGGTCACAGTCTTGTACTTTTTTGCCCGGAGGACGCGGTGCCGGCGGCGCTGGTCGCTTCGCCCGGTATGCGAGAACCAGAACCAGACGGTCGCGACCATCACTGGACGTCTCTTCCGTCCCGGTGTCTACTTCTTCCACCACACCATTAACTTTATGAAGGGAAAGTTTGTCCCATGAAAAAAAAAAGAATTTTTAAAAACATCTCCTTCAATTCTGAATCAATTCAAGATCAAGGTAGTGGCTATATTGGGAAATGCTCTTTTATTAATTGGTTGAAAGTCTGGGATGCAATGACAACTATAATCGGCGAATCTTCAAACCTTCCTGTTTTTGGAGCGATTGGATCAGGTGTGGAGGCAACAAAGTAGGATTCGAGGTTTTTGGCAGGGCCTTTTTTTTTATCTTTCCACCGGTCTTCACGCACTCTCGTAAAGAGTGACAAGTGGTCCCTATTTGGGAACAACGAAACGACACCTGGAATCGTTTGTCCAAGTGGCAGGTGCGGATAATAAATTCCCTCTTTACTTTGGTCTGGGATTCTACCTCCACATTGACCCAATAAAGATGCGTGCGAGTAAGAAAAATTTTGAAGATGTGAAGAAATGGAGAAAGGTGAAATTTGAGGACGAGGTAAACAAATATGAAAAACTTTTTCGTCTCTAATTCTATTCTAACGAATCAGTGTTTTTGCCTTTAACAATCTTAGAGAGGGAATCCCGCCTCATTCGCTCGAAGCTTCGGAGAATATTTTATTTAATATGAAAGAAAGCGCATTCCAAATACTGAGCGTGCCGACGATGTCTGTCGCCGACCATTGTGTTATTTTCATGCCAGAGATTTCGCGTTCTCCAAAGTCGTTGCCGATTCTCTGATCGAAGGTTCTCAACCTAAAGATGCTTTGATGAATCTTTTCAAGTAATTAGTGAGTGTAGATTTGGATAGATCTATTTTAAATCTTAGTTTTAAACTTTAAGTCGCTTACTATGCAAACAAGGTGCTTTAAAACCAGAAAGACCACAATATTGGTTCCAGTTCTCTTGAATGAATTTGTCCTCCACCGAAAATAGTTGTTGAAAACAAGTTGTAACCTTGACACAAGTACTTCTCGTTTCAATGACCTTGAAAGTAGAAATACGGAGTATATATAGTTTTCAACTTCCTAAAACACTTAGAAAACCATTTCTTCAATTAGTGAATCATTTTGGAGTGAATCGACAGGGGATTGGGAAAAAGATAGTCAGACATAAATTTTTAGAGAACCTCTGGATGTAGCGGGAAACACTGGTTGGTTCGCATGCTTGGGTGTGTGAGACGCGCCGTGGACACTGTCGCCATTGGCAAAAACACTATTGAGTTAATCAACTAATTTATAATTAAAATTCCTCGATGTGAGCGACCGTCCGACAAGTTTCCCCCTCCCCTTGTGCACCAGTCGTCTGCCGAAGGAACTCGCAAGAAGTGACCGAGCCGCAGTCTGGTCCCGATTCTTTTCGCGGTAACCACTGCCAAATTCATAGAACACCAATTAATTACTCATCAACGCCCTTCGCTCTCCTTTCTCGCTTCCTTCGCCCTCTAAAAAGTTGACCTAGTTTCGTGAGCACGTGGTGTGATTAACCCTTCGAGACTTAAACACCTGTCGTGACAGTTCTCGGTACGACAAACGACTAAGAATCGGTTTTAATTACACGTCGATCAGTGAACTATTAATTGCATTGAGCAGCAAAAAAGATCCGGTTTAAATTACTAAACCTAAATAGTTCATAAATTTTTGACAAAAATGACTTAATTTGTTAACTTAACTTTATGGTTAACATATCCCGTTAGAAATATTTTGAATTAACTTTCAAGTGAATTATTTTTTTCTGAAAACCTTGATTATATTAATGAGAGTTTTGATCTGAAAAATGTTGAGACGAGTTTGTTCAACCGGAAAGGGTTGAAGACTCTTCCATGCGCGGAGGGTAATGAAGCAGCAATACTGGGATGCTGTTATGGCCGACTAGACACGGTTGCCTAGATCGCATTAATTACGCGTACTTGAAGCTCTCGGTCTTCCTCGTGATCGTGCCACCCACGTTGAAAAATCTCCCGTTTTCATTTTTATAAAATCATCTTTTCCCATCCTCCAAGATGAAATTATATTGTAAACCTGATAATTATAAATAACCCAAAGAAATCCGATAAAGATCTTGATTTCGAATATTTCTCTTTCTTGTTATAAATTTGTTAGGCAGTCAGGCATTATTCAATAATCACGGAAGCCAAGGACGTCTCGTCGAATACGGAACCACGTGACGGGCATGCAGCAGAAGATGACAGCGGAATTTCCACTTTCATTTTACCGATATGGCATTTTCTGCTGCAGGAAGAGAGCGAGACGTCAGTTTTCTTTTCCGGGATAGAAGCCATCAATTTTTTTTTCTTTACTTGCAGTTCAACTCGCTCTGCACTCCATTTTCCTTATTCATACCTACAATGCTTTCAAATCCTCTAGTAAGCCCCATAATAAAGACGTCAAGCTACAACTTTTTATCAAAGCCTTTGTCAATCGATCGCTTCTTTCTAAATTTATTTTCAGATCGCATCTCTTATATAATATTTCTCTAGAATCAGTCTACTTGTGTTTCATTTACTCTCTATAAAAAATTCACTTTTAAATGATTTCAAGTTATAAGAAATCCCTTCAAAATTATAATATTTCTTTATTCAGTCATTGGGTATTGTCGTCAAACAGGTGAAAGAGGAAACAGTTTAGAAAAAAAAGAGGATAGAAGTCATGCGGTCCGAGATTAATTAGGGACCGTGTTTTAGCGACAAAAATTCTTCACAAGAAAGAACGAACCGTTGCGGAGCCGCCTTAACTAACCCGCTTCGGACCTCGTCAACGCTCGCGCAAGAACGTGCTACAAATTAAACCAGATCAGCGAAACCATCTCGAAAATTTGCTCTCTTCGTGGCCTAGCGACTTTTTTTATAATCTGATTATTTTTATTTTTTTTAATGAATGCTATGCAGGATAAAATGAATATTTCGGCTAAAATGGGCATCTGGGGTAAAACGGTCTTTTTGGAATAATTTCTCTGTTGATGTTAATATCGAATGGAAACGTTTTATGCTCCTTACTGGATTCTTACATAACTTCGAAGGCAGCGCAGTCAGTCATATAATTCCAGGAGATAATCTCCAACGTGGGCAAGTAGACACGATGGTTTCCGAGCCTATCTCATTCGTCTACCTCTATTTATTATTCCTAGGTGCGGAGTGTGTCGCCGTTGCATGCTGAGATAGTGAGAATAGTATGTTGATCTCTTCCTGCATATGTATGTCGAGTTACATAAAAAATGTTTCTCTGATTGTAAAAACGTTTTCATAAAACATATTGGAAACGCAGGTATTCCCATTGTTTTCGAGATATTCCAATATAGAAAATAAAAGACATCAATTAAACGAGTTACTTAATTCGTCAACTTTTTCATGTTTATATCTCCATTAATCGAAGCTTTTGTATTTTTGTTTCAGATGCCATGGGTGAGTGGAACCTTCTTTAAGCCAGCATTACCTTCTTCGCAGAGAGGGCAGTTCCTTTGCGATCGGTTTGTACGCGTGCGAGGACGTTAATGACCGTAATTAACCGTCTGATCGTCGCTAGAGGTTCATTATATTTCTTCCATAATGAAAACTCTCACCCAGTTCTCGTTCCTCGTACACGAAGCGATTTTTAGATTCAGATTCAAAATTAAATTCTTACAAGTGGAAAGGAATTAGTGAATTATTTAATATCAGGATTCTAATAATGAAATTCGCGCTTTTTTTACATTTAAAATTGACTCGCAACTTGCTTTCATTAAAATTTTGTGTATTTCTTGTAGAGGAAGGAGGTTGATTTACAATTCCGATTTGATCTACTCTCAGACATTCTGACTCCTCTGTATCTGCACACATCACAATACGTACTTAAACCTGCCTTGCAACTTTAATTAGATTAATTAACTCAAACGTGTTTCAAATCTCTAAGTCTGTAGACTGGTCGATTTTTGTAAAAGAAAACTTTGAAGTCTTTATTTTAGAAATCTGATCGAAATAATGTGTTTAAATAATTTATACTCTTGTGTTTTCTCTATTTTATTTTAATCAATTTAATGGAAATAATTAATACTGAATAAGCGCGGTATCATTTTGATTGACGACTTTTAATATTTGACAGGATTTTTAAATGAAATATTTGAAACTGTATAATTTACAATTGAAAGACTTTGGGATTTAAAAATTAAATGGAAATACATATTTAAGAGTCAACGGGACAAAAAGATCAATGTTTACACAATTTTGTCAAGTACTAATTCTCACCCAGTAAACCCGAAGGTTCAGGATTAAAAATCACGTCGTGTATTAATTTTTTTTCGGGTGAATAATTTCGGGTATAAAAGACGGTCTCATATTCTGTGTCTGGACGATCGTTAACGGGCGTCGGTAATTAATATATAACCGGTAAAAGCACTGGTTCTTGACCCCCTCCACCCTCTCCTGCGACCCTTTTCTTACCAGCCACGTACCCCCGCCCCCATAAATATGTATGCACTGTAATACTGGGTGCGCTCAAGCGAGTCACGTACTCATGTGTCATGAGAGGCTTCGGAACCAGGGGACGAGAAATTGGAAGTTAATGACTTTTCAGGAAGAAGAGAGTTTAAAAATTGATGAAATATAAACCTTTCATAAAAAAGAAATTTCATTCATGAATATCATTAAAAATTGCTGGAAGTTTAGATAAGATTTTTTTGACAGAGAATCAAGGTTGAAAAGGGTTCAGAATCTGGAAAAAATGATTTCAATTTTCAGATTTATTCTCCCAAGAAGTTTTCGCGAAATTGTTTATTTTAATTACAATATTCGTATAAAATTAATGAGGACAAGAGCGTCTGAATAAACTCCTTGTCTGACTCACAAGTGCGTTGTGCTAGATTCCGGCTCATTAATTCTGAAAAAAGTTGCGTTTTGGAAGTTCAGTTTCCCTTTTTCTCCAGTGTCTTTGACTTTTTGTAAAATGCGTGCATAATGTTGGGTCATTGTGCCCATGTCCGAATGAAGAACGGACCGAATAAATGTAGACACGGACAGACTGACATATGTGGTCGGACGCGAGCGCTCACCATGTGGCGTCGGGAGCGTTTAATGTAATTACAGGTCACGGATAGAGGTATTCATTAACACGAAGGCGCGAGTGTTGTCCTTAGCCTCGGATCGAAAGATCGCGAGATCTTGGCGCCATTGTGACGTTGCGGACGCGCGGAACGTAACCTCAGTCAGCCTCGAAGAATGGTAACGATGCACGCTTACAGGGGGCGGATCGTGAGACGAACATTCCGAGCTTTAATTGTTGTTTTCGTGTCGACTATTTAAGATCTTAAATTCCACTTACGATTCCTTCAAGCATTTCTATTGCAATGTAAGTTCACTCCCGCTTCGCAGACGACGCCATTTTTCTAGGTATAGATTTCTCTCTTCAGTGAATACCACACAAATCTTTAATCTTCTATGTATATTAAGGGCATGTGATACTTTACCATAAGAGCAATTTAGTTTACCCAATTATACGTTCATAATAATAAATATTTTTAGCGAATAAGAGTCAATAAACCTTCCTCTCATGTACACGAAGGTTTGTTGACTCTTATTAGCTAAAAATATTTATTATTATGGATGTATAATTGGTTAAACTAAATTGCTCTTATGGTAAAGTGTTACATGCCCTTAAGCACAATTTCTAGGTTGCCTAAACTGTTGATAATGTTGGTAATACTGCTTTCTTTGAATAGCATTTTTGTGTTATGCGGTCGAGGTCTTCAGATTTGCATGAAGAAGTTCAGATCTCGAGTGAGCCGAGACTTCTCTTGAAAAAGAAAAAAAAAATCCGGATAAGATAAACATCCTCTCTCGGTTTCGCAAATGGCGTAGGATTTTTTACGATCGTCCAGATGTCTGATATGCTTCGACACCAACTCTTCGTCCCTCGGTTGTTCGCTCTGCCAGATAATGACGCGTTTGTCGGTCCATGCGATAATTAGAATACAAATCCATGTTCTGTAGAGACAGCATCATCCCTCCGAGGATAAGCTCCAAATAAACGCGATTATTCTACCGTGATTTGTTCATCAAGGATTTATTTTCATTTTTATTTAAATTTTCATTTTTTTCTTTATTTTTATTTTGTTTTATATTCATTTCTTTTCAGTATTTATATTCCTTTTTATTGCAGTAATACCTTTTAAGTAAAAGCAGCTTACTCGCGAGAAACAGAAGTCTTTTACGCTTATTCGGTGTTTACTCTTTGGATCTGGGGGTGGGGATGGGATACCGGTGTGTACGAAACTCGCTTATGTATACAAACCAGATCGCTAATTCGTTGGACCGCATCCATTGTCGCGTTACTGGAAACCACGCTAAATCCCTTAAGCCTTCCTACAGTGCGTTATACACAACGTTTAGATCCGGAAAACCACCATGGCGCGATATTATAGGCGGAGAACCTTCGGCAAGTCATTGATAAAAGATTTACCGGGCAAGATATTTATCCTCTTGAGGACATTTAGCAAAGGCGGACACAAACAAACAAAAATACACAAATGCAAACTCGTGAAAAAGACTACACATACAAATGAACAACCGAATGTACTAACGCACATAAATTTTTGGCATGTACTGTGTGTGCGTTTCATTTTAAGTTTCTTTATTTGCATGTGTGATGCATGTGTGATTTTTGTGTGACTTTTTTTTGCACTTCTATAAGTGTTTGTCTGTATTTTTATGTGTGTGTTTGAAAGGTACTTTAGAGACTCTTTTGAAATAATCTTTTAAATATCCGATTTTTTTTCGTACTGCTATGTAAATAATTTCACTGACTAATTATTTTGACATCTGGAGACAGAAGAACGAATCTCGGAACTGAAATTCGATTCAGCAACTCTTGTCTAATCTACCCGTTAAACGCCAGTCGCAGCCGATTATTGGTTTATTAAGTTGCAAATCATTGGACTGAAACAAAACTGGCTAGAAAGAAACCTGCAGATCTGGTATTAAATGATACACTTATATACTTTACAATATTCTCTATAAATAAATTGAAACTGGTTCAACTGATACTAGGTATAACTGATAACTATAACGCCCCAGTTATCATAGAGCAAGATATACATATTGTCTATGATTTTGAATTCCGATATTCCAAACGAAAAAAAGAATCAGAAATAAATCAAGGGGGTAAGATCGAAGAAAAAGCTTCTTGTGCAGCGTTAGAGTACGTTGTACACCTGAGGAGAAGGATTAAGACGAGGTTTGAATTACAAAGACGTCGATTAAAAATCCGTTTGATTTTATGAACTATCAAAACGAGCGGCTTCGAGTCTATTGAAATTCGAACGTGCCTCTTTTAACCTCGCGGCATTGAGCTCGTTTTTATTATAAATCGTGTATACACTAGCACCTGTGACGTACTTCGAAACGTGCGTGGGTTCATGTTTGTTGTAGTGGGCACGACAAAAATCAATTCATCCGCATGTGGGTGTGAAAGAGAAGGAAGTCCACGAGTCTAAAAATCGCCAGGGTGACCAACTCCTTCTCATAAATCACCTTAATAAACCTTAACGTGTGTGGCGTTCGAATTAGTTTCACAAATGAGGGATATTCAATAAAAGGATCATAACTTAGATTCTCGCATAAGAGTCTTTATATTTTTAATAATAAAATAATTGAATAATGTTCCGCAAAGCATATGTCACGAAATTTTTACTCTAAAGAAAAAGGGACCCTAGAAAAAGGGTTGCTAGAAGTTTTAAACATATCTTAATCTTCTAATCTCATCTCTTAAACAATAACTTCTCGTTCCTTTAATTTTTAACATAAATAGGTAGTGAAATAAAAAGATTCATGATCTGGTTAGGAAGTTTGGGTCCGCTAAGTTGTTTTATATGGTACGTGCGCGTATCCGGTTTAAAAGATCCTCAAATATGCCCAATTAGGCCAAGCTGACATAATAAGTAGATAAAGAACCCTAAATCTCGGCGGCGTGCTCGCGCGCGGTGAGATCAGAGGCGCGAACTTTTTCTACTGAGGCGCGCAAGAACTTCAATGTGAGATTTTTCAGGACGAAAGGGTGGTGGTCCAAAGTCCAAATGATTGCATTTTAGGGACGATTTAGTCACCCGTCCGTCACGCACGTTCCGCGCTCCTTTTCCTTATCCACCTTCCTGACATTCATTCCTCTCTCATCAAAAAGAGTCCGTAACTCACGCTAAAAAGCAAGCAGTGGAAAAATTCAGTATTCTTTTTTTTAAATGATTTTTTTATGCGGCTCTCTTAACAAGGAATAAGGAATGTGGAGTATAATGGGCTTTTTGAGTCAGATTTTTAACGAACTGTTAAACATGTAACTCGTTTAATATGGTAATTAATTTTTAAAAATCTCCAACTTCCGGTGAATAAAGGGAATAATTAGACCCTACGGTGTAATTAGAGCTTGGTCCGCGCGTTGCCCAGGCCGCATCGCGAATTAAAATCTTACACGTATGCGCCCATTTGAAAGTTAAATTCAGGGAAGGCCCCTTTACATATTCTTATTGCTCGAGAATTCGACGACACCCTCCTTCTTCCACAACAGACCATGACGATCATTTTCTAAACTATAACAGGGTGTTTACTGTGCGGGAGTTTAAAGAAATCCGGGAATTTTCCAGAAACTAAATGCGACCCTCTTGCTTTAAAAAAAAATCAACTTTTTTTCTGTGAAATTTTTTCCGAAATCATAAAAGAGGGGGGTAGTTGCGTTAAAAGGGCATAAGTTGACGATGCGGTCGCTCGACAAATAGATTACGTGCCAGGGGGTTTTCCGAGGGTTTATTCATGTCTTCTCATCTTTTGCGCATGCCACTCACGTATCCATCCTCGCAGGATCCCACCCCCTCCGACCCACACGATAATCCAGCCAACCCTCTAATATGAGCGGAACCACTCGAAAAATTGTAACGCGTTAGCCCCAAATCCACTAAGCATTCTATTATTAAATCGACGTCTGTTACGACTCGACTTGGGAAGAGCGCTCGTGAATTTAAATTCGTTGTCTCCCGACGTCCATCAGACGTCGGTATAATAAAATAAAATCATAAGCAGAAACTTGAAAATCGATTTGCAAAAGTAAGAAACAAGATTAAAGATTTAAAATAAACTAAATGACTTCTTGATGGAATTACTAGAACCGCTTATTTTCTGCGTAATTAGTAAAGGCAGTAAAAGCCAATATTAGCCTTTGGGAAATCGGTCTCAATCGAGCCAATTATTCAAGGTAAAAAAAGCAGAAATACGTGTTATTTAAGTTATCAACAGATAGCAACTTAGTGTTGAAATAATCTAGTATTCTGCTACTTTCTCGTTTCAGAGATATATTCATTTTTCATGAGATTCTCGTGTAATCATTCCCCTTCAATCATTTATTCAAAAAAGTCTATTACCTTTTTTCCTTGAACTTCTTCGTCCCTTTTTCCCTGTTCTTGATAAAAAAAAAAAAAACGTCTAGCATCGCCGAGACGATTCCAGTATTTCTATAGTTCGATAATGGCAATTACAAATTCACGATCAAACTATCGGGGGAGGTGTCACGTCTACTAAAACAGATAAATTCTTAATTCAACATTAATACACTAAATACAGAGTAATAATAATTTTTATCATTATAATGTGTTTCGTGTCGTGACACATCTTTCTAAATCATGAAAAATCTTCAATTTTCCTGTTCAATGCTTCACTCGCCTTGGTATGAATCTCTTGGTTGTAACCCTACATAAATTTCAGTCACGCGAGTAGAGTAAAGAGTATTAATTATCAAACCGCAAGGGGGAAGGGATCAAATACCAAAGACTATATTTAAAGATCCCCTCTTTTACACTTGTATTGAAAATAGGTTGGTCACCTCATTGACAATTTAATTCCCCCTTGTCAATTACACCCTTGCCACTCGTTCTTCAGATCTATTTTACTGCTATAATATTTACGTTGAGTTTCATATTTAAGTATATAGTATTTAATGAAATCCTTTGATAGAATAGGACAGATGCGAAAAAGTGAAAGTTGAATATTTCGATGTACTAAGTGTTTTTTTAGCGGTCCTGCATTCTTCTCTTTTCTTTTTTATTTTCTCCTTTTTCGTTTCTTTGCAACCCTCTTTTTCTGGAGAGTGGTCATACCTTATGTATGGCACGCCACCATCATCCGCAGGGTGGTGGATCTTGTTGTCATTTCGTATTCGACACTGACCACTCGCCACTTTCGTGGCGGATCTGACCTCATCGCAAACGTGAGCCAAGTACGCGTGGTCCATACTTGTTCAGAGTTACTATCTACAAGAGATGCAAATTGAAGGGTAACTCCTCAAAGAATTCGGAAATTTCAACTTCCTCTTTCAACTTCCAGAAATCAATATTTCACCTATTGTTATTACTTTTCTTATACATATAAGAAATAATGCAAAAACACAAGCGTACAATCAAACACAAATACACACGCATACATATGGTTTTAAAATTGGTTGAATTCGACCTTAGTAATTTGAAATTTCTATTAAGTTGTAAGCCTAGTGAGAAATCCATCCCGCTTTGAAAATACTTATTAAATAATTGATTTACTAAACAAGAAGAAGGTAATCGATAAAACTAACACGTAAACTTGGAGTGGATAAGTAACGATGAAATAAATCAATTAGAATAATGAATCGGTGGATGTATAAGGGAAAATGGCGAAATAACCAAGGAGAGGGGCTTTTTATGGGAAAACCAGTTTCGGCCGACGGACGACCAATGTCGTTTAGACGTCTAAACGACGTCGGTTCCCTACATACTATGTTGCTATCATCGATCGTAATCTTAGAGGAGACCCTCGTGAATTCAACTCATGAGGCACTTGTGGACGGGGCCGTAGATATTTCGTGTTTTATGCGCTGAATTAATCCGACTGGAAACCAGTGCGCTTCCCACTAATTATTCCGGACTAATCGATTTCTATTTATAAAAACCATAATTAGAATTAGGTTAAGGCCATGTAGGACTTACCCGATCCCTACCTTACCGACATTTTTTTGTCTGCAACGCTACGTCTACATTTATTGAGATATCAAATTGAAAATTTCTAAAATTAAAGAAAATATGCTAAGGTATGTTTATCTGGTCTTAAATTTTTGTAAAAATAAAAAAATAATTTTTCAAAAAAAATTTTTTTTACAAATGACAATATTTAAGACAAGATAAACGTACCTTAGTGCTTTAGCTTCAATTTCAGAAATTTTCAATTTGATATCTCAATAAATGTAGACGTAGCGTTGCAGACAAAAAAATATCGGTAAGGTAGGGATCGGGTAAGTCTTACATGACCTTAATGCGTAAATGTCTTCTACATGGTCGTTACAT
>UCOK01013407.1:0-20338 GCA_900474325.1 Synergus umbraculus
TCTTTATATCTTTTATATCCCTTATAAATATTACATAGAAATCTTATCAAATTCCATGAAATCCTTTAAAATTCTCACAAAATCATTTAAATATTAGAAAAATCTCGTAAAATTCCTTAAAATTTCTGGATAATATTTTAAACTCCTTAAAACCTCATAAAACTCTTATAAAGATTTTAAAATCCCTTAAAATTTCACAAAATATTTTTAAATCCCATAAAATTCTACAAAATCGTTTTAATATCCTAAAAATCTCTTGAATTTCGTAAAAATCACTTAAATCAACTTGAAATCCTTAAAAATATTACAAAATCTTTTATAAATTATAGAAATATTTTTTGAAAACCCTTAAAATTTTACGAAAAACTTCGAAATCTTTGTAAATTCTACATAATCTTTTAAAAATCATAAAAATCTTTTGAAATTTCTCAATAAAATACCCTATAAAGTTTAAAATTCCTTATTTTAATCCCACAACATACATATTTTAAAATTATAAAAGTACCTTGAAGTACGATTGAAATCTAATCAGAGTCATGAAAAATTCTAAAACTTCCCAGAAACTTTTTGAAATTCTTTAAAATTCTACGATAGCATTTAGAATCCCATTATCTTTCATGAAATCTTTAAAAATTCCATAAAATTCCCTTAAAATTCCTAGATTTTCAATGTAGTTCGAGTTTAGACTCGTGACAAAATGATTATTAACGAAACCAAATTCAAAATTTCAAATTCAAATTCAAATTGTCGAAAATCACTATCGATACTTACACGACGAATCAGGAGTGCGGAATAGGCGTTACGATATTTCGACTTCGACTCAATCATCTTTTTAGAATAGATGCTTGGATTGCTTAATATTCCAGCACTCGCTTATGGAATTATTCTTATTTGCTTCCTGTGAATTGGAGATGATTTCAAATAAAGAATGTGGTTTCTGAATGGTAAGTTTACACCAAATTGCAAATCTCCATGAGTTCATTTTATCATGTTTTGATTTCTCAGAAGTCTTTTGATGACCTATGCAGAACAGTCTCGTAAGGCCGGATATCTTCTTATTTCCAACCTCGACTCGCCTCTCAGTTCTTTTCTCATTCTTTCATCAGTACTTCCTTCTTAAGTTTCCTTCCAAGGTACACAAGACGCAGATGAATTCATGTTTTATTCATATGTCTCTCAGTGTGGAATGCACCACACCCGGTGTACTATGTGTTCTCTCCGTAGAAGGATTTTTCAGTAAATGCCTTCACAGACGACAACTTGTATTGCATTTTTACTTTCTTATCGTCTGCATATATTGATGTTGATATATTGATTTCATTAACTATAGCATCGTAGACTAGATATTAAGTGTTCTGGAAAGCTTTTTCTAAGTTCCACATCTGCCAGCAACGCCTGAATTGCCTCTAGAACAACTTTTATACCTTTTTGGTAATTTTATTCTGTATTCCACTATTAAAACTCTTCTGGATGAACAAAGGGAATAAGAAACAGGGCCAGGGATCATTTTACCAGATGTTTTTATCTATACAGGAATACCAAATTTCTATTATAACTTTCTACCACAAAAATGTGGAAAAGAAACATTTTGGTAATTCACACAACTTTTCAAAGATCTGCGTTTCAAAAACGAGTCCGGAATACGTAAGTGGTTCACGTAGT
Organism: Synergus umbraculus; assembly: GCA_900474325.1. Classification (NCBI taxonomy): domain Eukaryota; kingdom Metazoa; phylum Arthropoda; class Insecta; order Hymenoptera; family Cynipidae; genus Synergus; species Synergus umbraculus. The sequence goes on from UCOK01013407.1 coordinate 1,663, forward strand.
AAGTAGAGGAGTAAAGGTTTGGTCAGACGCGGTTAAGGGAAATATTATCGATGAAATATATTTCTTTAACTTTGCTGAACGTTCAAATCTTATACTTCTTTATATGAAATTTTCTTATGTTATAGCAAAAGAATAAATCCAGTTCAACGTTATTATAATTTCAGTTGAATCTCATTAAAAGTCGTTAGTATTTTAATGAGATCCCTGAAATCGAAGGAAAATATATGTTCATTATTTTCGAAAGCTCTGTGATGAGCTCCATTTAACAAACTCTAGATAAACGAATTAATCAGCATGGAAATGAGAATATTCCTTATTTTAGACTTTTAAATTATAAAGGTTGAAATTTGCTTTTTCCATTTCTTCCTTTAAATTTCCAAATGTTTTCCCATCGATGATTTTATATTTTGTAAACTTCTTCATTTTGGCATCTGGGAGCGTATCGCTCTTGACTTTATTGTAAAATATTCAAAAATATTCACATACTATTCAAAGCTTTCGCACTATCGAGGCGCGGGATAGAATATGAGATTCGAAATGTGAATCAATCCTAGACTCCGGAAGTTTCCCTTGCTTCCGCTTGTGTGGCAAATAAAATTTCTGATTCTATTTTTACACTTCGCCAGAGTTTCAGAATGACACCTTTGGCGAGGAGTCAGCACAAATCTTGAAAATGCCTATGCAAAAGTACGCGACTTTACACTTCAACGGCCCAAGAAAACAGAATCCGGATCCGAGAGGATTTAAAAAGCGTAAAGCAATACTTTCTTATCTGATATACCCTTCAGGATATCTTATACAAATATAAAAGCTGGAGGACGTAAAATTTATGTCTTTATCTTCATAAATATTATATATGTATAAAGAAATCTAAATATTATATATTCAAAATATTTTGAAATGAAAAATGGATCTTCTTTGTTTATATTTGGATTGAAGAAAATTTCGATTAAAAGTATAATAGCAAAATAAAATTCAGCGGACTCGATTATCGTAGCTTTCTATTTTGTACGCAAATTGGAAGCTCGACGAAATAGGATCAGTGACTAGTTTGTAAAACGAGGAACTAATTGTCAATCCATCAGCTACATTCACTGTACCAGTTCAACAAACTGGTTTCATGATCGCAATCAATCCCACAATTTTTAAACCGGAACTCAATCGCAGTTCTGTAACTGTGTTATTGAAATAAAAGAGTTCAAAATGTGTATAGGATAACTCTCTGAATAATATATAAAAAAAAATCTCTTATATTTTTAACTTTAATTCAACTTTTAAAAATGTTAAAATTCAATGCAAATTTAATTCTAATGTTAAAATTATTAAGAAAAATCGATTTTTCCAAAATACTCGGCACATATTTTTCTAAAATGAGAATTTCTCGCTTCGTAGATTCCAGTACTTTAGAAAAAGCGAGAGTACCAAGTAAACTTGATTCAACCGCAGAAATTCTATTCGGGAGGGACCGTTGACTTAAACCTGGGAAAAGGAAACGGAAATTAAGTGAAAATCACTCTAATGTGTGCGAGTCGGCCGGAAATGAAAATTGAATGAAGACGGGAATAGGACTGAGAATGTGCCAGTAATATGATGAGTAAAATGCTTATGTATATGTGTACTCTGTTGCATGTATGAAAATTTTCCCCTCTTTGCAGAAAGAGGGCAATTAATTCGTATATTAATCGCTGCGATTTATTTCTGAGAGTTAGTTTCGTTATCTTAAAAGCTATTCCTCTTCTTCCAATCTCAACAAAAATAGGCATCTGCACATATATATAGCACATACACTCAGCTTTATTTATGTCAGATATTATCAGCCAATTGGATGCACGTTTCACGAATAACAATGAAGTTACAGGGCCTTTCTGTTGTTTATTCAGATATTTGATAAAAAAAACATGTTCACACATTTATTATTATTATAGATTTGATTTTTATTGTGTGGAGTATTAGACGAAATAATATACTTCAATGCAAACATGGACTGTTCATATTTCATGTGAATAGAGAAGCAGTTCGATAAAGTGATTTTAATTTTAGCTATAACTCCAAGTATATGAACGTAAAGCTAGTTTCACTTACAGTGGCATATGATGTTTCAAAAGTGAACAAAGTTACTCACAAATATTCACAGAGATGGATTATATCCCAGTTCTGATTGAAATTAAACGTACATAAAGCAATTTCCAGTGGAATTCCTTTAACGTTATCCTGACCACATTTCTGTATTTTTAATCAAACTACTATTTTAACTTGATTAATTAAACTAAACTGTAAGCTCGTTTCACAGATCAAATTTTAAACATTTCACTTTTTCAGTTAATTAAAATCAGTGTTGACTATCCAGAAAACTTCAATTTTATATTTCCTTAAATATAATTATTTTCCAAATTAAAATGTACAAATTAATAATTAAATTTCATTAAAATGTGATCTATTGGATTGATTGCTATGAGAAAATAAATGACAACTATCAAATTCCACTCATCAAATGTTGAAATAATATTTATCCAGTGATGGCCTAGTTTTCAAATAAAATATTGGAATAATTTTACTCACGATTCCAGCGCCGGGGTCAGTTATCTTGCATGGCAGAACAGCGGTTCCACCTTTCTGTGCAAGAACCTCTTTGACTGGTCCACTTAGACCCTCTTCGCTTTTATCCTCGCTCGTCAGAGCTACGTTATTGGCACTTGACTCCTGCTGGTGCCTTGCTTGACTTCCTAAATGAAAAGTAAAATACAAAAGTGACAACTGCGCATAATTCTCGAAAATCAATTTATTAATTACTAGGTCGAATTAAAGTGGAATCAACAGAAAGGAAGAACACTGTGCAATGTGCATATTTCATTAAACTATTTCCCTAGTGTTTCCTGGTCGATATATTATACATATATTCAATGTTGATTTTTGAAACACGTTTCTCATCATTCTTCCGGGAATGAAATCTAACGCTCAATCCTGTGCAAGGTCTCGCGGGTTTTACCCTGAAGCACACTCGACTTTCAAACTCCATAGCGATCCGAGTGATAGCAGAACTGCCTGGGGAATTTCGATATCCAACCTTCCTACAATGTTCGCATTAACTTAACGTATCTATTTCCAAATTACATGATAGTTGTTCCTTGTATACAACATGACCCAGAACTCAAAGCTTATTTTATCAAAGGTAGATTCCAAATTGAAAATGGATAGAAACGTTCTCATTGGAATTCAACACAGAAAAAACGAAGGATAAAGTTTACATCGATTTCAGGGTAAAGATTCGCTGCAACAAAAATTAACCTTGTCGAATAAACTTTACACTAAAAGAAGATAATTTTGTGTTTTTAAACTGTCTCGAGATGAATTTTCAGTGAAAAAGCGTCGTCTGCTATGCGGTTGACAACAGTGAGAAAAATAACAAAGTATGGATAAAGTGGGTCGGAATATCAGAACATAAAATTTTAAAAACCGTTGTACCTACTTCAATTTCATTAAAAAAATAATTTTACTTAACTCGGACTAATAAAAACACATTTTTCGTTACTGATAATTAGGAACTTGACACCTGTAGAAGAGTCGCCATATTCACTGATCTTCTTAACCATAAGATTGTACATAAGTTGTGAGATCCGTCGGTATTACAGTTTAACATGGCGGGCTGTTTGTGTGTCAATTTCTTGTTTTATTCCCAGTCACCAAAAATACATTTTCACTCGTCCGCGGCAAGTCTAATTATTTTAAAAATAATAATTAAACAAGTAACATGTTTTTTTAACATCTGGTGTTCTAATTTGTAGCTCAATTTTACTCATATTTTGTTGTCCTTCGCACTGCTGCCCCAGACGTAGCAGACGACGGTTTTTATTCCATCGTAGGATAAACTTTCGCCAAATATCGTGTAAACTTTAACCCCGGAAAATTTTATCTGCAACAAAATCTAACCATAGTTTTTTCTGTGAATAAAGCAGAAGATTACTTTTCATGATATTTAAAAAAAATATTTATTTAAGTTTGCGTTTAAAATATTGAACGATTAAGATTACAAATGAGTTTTAGTCTAAGCGGAGAATTAATTTATTAGTTTGTGGTTTAGTTTCACCTCCTCGAACTTATGCTTCGCAATATATAAGCAATTAATTAGTAACTAGATCCTCATTGGTTTTCTCGGATGCCTGGAATTTATTGATGTTAATTTCTCTAAGACATTGGTTATAACAATGCACTTATGAAGATACTTGACAAGTGCATGCAAGTTTGTAGACCATATTGAACAAGGCAGCTTCTGCTCTACTATATCGAAACCTCAGAAACTATCATGCTATTAAAGCACAAGTACCTTCGACCCTGGTAAACGACAATTTTCACATCGCCCAACCTTTCCCTAATTAATTCCATCGCTATTGCGGCGATAACGCAGGTAAGCGGGTCGGGCGTAAGTGGTTAAGTGAATAACTTAGCCGAGGTATTTAGAAGGGTTTATCCCTTAATTATCGGTTTAAGAACATGAATTTCCCAAAGATCCTAGTTGACGTTCGCTAAATCCCGTGACACTTCTACTTTTCCTCTATAGAAGCAGCATTTCATGTTCAGAAATTAACTTTCTAAAGGTAATTTGCTGCATTTGAGAGGTAACGATATTGATTTTTTCATTTACTGACTTGATGGATTTTACGTCAAAAATATATAAGGAAAATATGCAAGTTAAAATCACTCTATAAAAAGGTCGGGGTAATGAAATGTCAGGAAAATCTTGCACACATTATTGTTGCAAAGATTGGCTTTTCCAATGACTTGAAGTTGTGAGAAGGAAAAAAAAATAATCGCGCGTGTTTGGTTTTAGTCCCTTAAAATTTTTTAAAAATCTTCGAAATCTGTAAAAATTCCTAGAAACCAATTTATGCAGAGTGAAAATATAAAACTTAATACACTGTTTTAATACACTGACAATAAGTTTGTTTAATTCGTCACAGGCTTATATATTCTACAGTAATCTCTGTGTACTTGAGAGAACTTTCTCGTCTTCATTGAAGCAATTCACTGCAGTGTACCAAAGTTAGAGTAACTTCAACTTCTGTTTTATATAACAAGTTGAAACACGTTTGTTTTCTTTCTCACACCACAAATAGAACTATAGAATAAATTTGTGTCTCTAGAATAAAACTAATCTATTTATTCCCAGTAATTACCATAATTAATCATTTTCATTTATTACGATTCATTAATTATAATAATCAAATGGCATTTATTCATTTTTAATATTTCTTTTTAAAAAATTTGGCTGCTTCCCTGTTCCTCTTTCTTGATACCTGCCTCGGGTGATGTGGAATGAAAGGTCTTTCTTAAAAAACAGAACACTGCAAAATTGTTTTCCAGCAAAATTAAAGGCTAACGAGGGATGTTGGAAAGGCAGACTACATGGTCTCAAGCGTTTTGCAAACGATTTTCTAAGTGACTGCTGATTACCTACTCAGACTATCACGAGAGCTAGAGCGGTTGGGAATGCACTTCAAGTGCTGCTTATACACTCCACGAACACCGCAAAAAGTGGCCTATGTGAATCTGAGTTGCAAACTCTACACTCTAAATATACATATTATAATATGTCTAACATAATTTTAGCGAAAAAAGCCATTTAGTTTCTATGACTTTCTATGTATATATAAAAATATGTACAACTTTTAATAAACAGAAATTACCATTTTTTATCGTACGAACATAAAAACTTCATCAATTGTTGAACTTACACGTAATATTGACATTATCGATTTTCTGAATAACAGACATTTCTTTTATCCCTCAGGTAACTTTAATATTTATACTGAAAAAGTACACCTTTTATCATAAAATAGACAGCACTGTTTTGAACATGTCTTACTTTCTTTTATGGCAAGACTTATTTTTTACGTGCCTGCCAAACTCGACTTAGTAGAATTTTTACCGGACATAAAATTGTATCTGCTTCCCGAATTACTATCATTTTACGAGATCTGACATATTTATTGAATAGTTCATTTTTGCACATAGTATCCTCGGAAAAGAAGTTTGGAAAATGATTTAGGGAAACTGTGAAATAAAAGAGAACACGTTTATTCTCTCTTATATAGCGAAAGAGAACTTTGCAGTCATAAATTTTCTCAGCTAATCCTGTTAGGCCTATTCAATATTCATGCTGCTGTGAATTTGAATAAATTCGAGATATATAGTACCAGAACTATTGTTCTCTATAGTGCCCGAAGCTCCCACAAATTTGAACTTTGCAAGTCAATATTCTTGCCAATGAATATTTAGAATGATAGAATCGCTATTAAATTATTTGCTATAAATAGAGGTCAATAGTTTAAAATGTGGGATCTTTACATCTTTCTGCATGAATAACGAAATTTGAAAGGACAGGAAAGTAAAAATTGCGAAACTTCACTTGTCGCCGAGGCGTCTCAATTAATATGTTATAATTTAAATTAATTCTTTCATGGCGTGCTATCAATTATAAGTTTCTACTTATTTACCGCCTAAAACCTTGACAAATGTGGACAAATTCATAGATGTGTTTCTTGTCGTGACAGCGATAATATCGCAGCAGTTAAGGGTTGGAAAATTGAATTAAAGAGTAGACCATTTGTAGATATAGCAATTTGCTCGCGATGGGGCGAAAAGTTTTAGCTGAGTTAACGATGTTAAAGTTTTGGTGGTTTTCAGCAACACGATAACCGGAAATTACTTGTCAGCCATCAACTAAGCAAAGTGTATTAAGTGTTTTCTGAGCAGACGGGAAAATGACTCAGTTGGAATGTAAGCACGGAAGTTTGGCACGACGAGTTTGGCAAACCGCTCGACAACCGGAAGACTTTCTTTTCCTTCGTCGCATTTTTTTTTTCTACGAGTCAAAGACTGCGCCCATAAAATAAATCTTCACAAGCGACGAGGGCAGGATTGGCTGTGTATTTCCTGGATCTATTCCAGCAATTCAAATGACCACGTATAATTTATTCGATATGGGAATCGATTGCACGGTACCTTGCACACTGTTAAGCGTTTTCAAACTTCGTATATATGCTGAACATAGATTTATTGAAAATTTCCTGCTCACGAATGATAAACTACTATGCATGACTGAAATTTTAACATAATGTTTGCCGATTCAATACAAAGATTCGAAACTTTGTAAAGTTTACAAATTACCTTTATACTGGCCTGATTTATGCATTTACATTATTTCTCTTTGTGCTGCGTTCTGTGCATACTGCACTATTAATAAAAAATATGTGTAACATGATTTTGAGATGAGTTTTGATACGTTGCATTACAGACAATATTTTGCCGTAGAATTAATATTCTTTGTTGAAAAGAGTAAATGTGTAAATCCGAAACAAGACAGAACTATGCACAAAGTATTTTAAATTAATTTCACGAGTAAAAAGATGCAACTTCAAAGAGAATACTCATCTCACCCGTGAAGTAAAGTTGAATCTCCAACACGAGAGTCACCAGTATCAGGAGTATTTTCATGGTGACGTGGTACGTTCCTCTAGTTCAGTTCCTCATCGTGTGCTGCAGCGCCTGAAAGTACAAATGCATATAATAAAAGTGATTACCTGGTAAAAATAAAAATATCAAAGTTGAAAACCTCAAAAAAAAGGAAGTAAGTCAATCTGGAAAGGAAAAGCCACAATGCCTTTCCACTCTATTAAAAGCTAGCCTTTTCAACGCTCTACTTGGAGTGGACGTGTTAATTAATTAAAATGCACTGTTCTCTCTTCTGACGCCACTTTTTATACTTTAAACATTTCTTCTCTTACTATATTTTTAACAAGGTTAAAACGGAAGTGAACTTTTATTGTGAAAACTTTTACAAAGCTGATGCATTCTTTAACCCTTTGACTCCCACACGAGGATTACAATTAAAGAAGTTATGTGCCCTGACCCATATTTGTATCGATGGGAGTCAAAGGGTTGAAATAGTGAAATTGTAAATGTTTCATATTTAAGATTCTTTAAAAATCAAGAAAGAATTCTTTGGGTAGATTTTCTTTCTTTCTTCCTTCCTTCTATTGAAGAAAGTGGAACAAATTCATGAAAGGGAGCACCGTCAAGACGAAAGATGAAAGGAAGTTACTATATGTATTCTAGAGGAAAACATCTTGTATTAAACGCTCGTCTTATCATATTGAAGGGATGAACGGATGACTTGTGAGAAAACCAGCCGAGGGGAGAAAAGAAATCCACATGGATACATAAGTATTCGGTTCAGCTGTACACCTTTCAGCTGATAGCTTCGACCTTAAGGCACGATCACATACTTTATTCTACCCCTCGTCTCAGGGAGAAGCTCTTAACTCTCTTTTTTGGCTAACATGCATATGCACTTAGGAAAAGGAATATTCAATACGAAGCGACGCGAGGAAACATAAAAATAAAATCCGATGGGAAGCATTATTTTATAATGTGAATATATTACGATAAGGAATAAATGTCGCGTTTTGTAACTTTAATTTATGCCGAAATATGTATTTTACGATTAAATCGACTTTGATTAACTGACAATGAGAAGACAGAAACTTTTATTCAATCTGAATGACTGGAAAAATTATTACACACTGATTTTTATCTTTTTCACACTAATTGCTGAGAGTCCTTAATGTAAATTAGAACAATTAATTCACTTATTGTGACCGCACGCACGAGTTTCACGCTTCTTTTGTTCGATTTCTACTGAAACGCTATTTCGGCTAATCAATAATTAAGGAAAGTTTTCCAAACTTCTTTACCACAAATATACAATGGGTGTTTTACCTGAAACTTTTGGGAAATGTAATATAAAATATTTCTGGCTCTTATATAGCTGTTTGTTTTACTGTGTCAGTATTTAATTTGCTGGGGGAAATAATAAAGTTCAGGTAATTACAATACCACGCGAAAATTCCAAATGTGTTTTATTGTTCACTAAATAATTTTCTCTGCATTGCTTATGGCTGTACTGCATTAAAGTTCATAATTTCATACCGTGACTATTTTTGCACCAACCTAGTATATTCGTTCATTATTAATCCACAATTCTATTGTTGTGCAGGAAATAACGAGTAGTTAGAGAATATATTTCACAGCTTCTCACTTTAGAATTGTTATTAGTTTCAAACTCAACCTCTTTTTAATCTGTACGTGAATAATCTGTACAATTGGTTACTAATTATTAGTTTGTTATGGTATTTGGATACTTACAAAAGTTTACTTTTGACGTCAGAATTTTATTCACACTCTTTTCGCAGACAATTATTTCTTGTTATGGCAACTAGAATTTTCATTCTGCGTTTTATACGCCCTCCAAGCCTTTATCACACAAACAAATACTTTTACACAAACGAGTGTGATAAACAAAACAGGCGGATTTTATATAAATAGATTTATCAACTATGCAGATACGTTTCATGCGGAAAGCCCGATGATGAAATTTTGTCGTGCCGGATGCACATTTTATGCGTAAATAAATGATTAATCTAATCTATTAAATAAAAATCTTTCACCATCAATGCAGCTGATACTTTTATCAGCTTTTATCTGTGAAAATATAATTTTGGCATGTGTTCGTCTGGACAAAGTATCGCATGCATAAGTAGATCATTACCCGTAAACCGGTCAATGATCATAAAATATTTAACAGGATGTTCGGAAGCATTCGCATGTTCCGCTTAGGTAAGCTGGCCGAGCATACGAAATTACAAGTTTTTGCAAATGGGATTTGCATGTAACAGGGTGATCCACCTCGGTTTCGCGATCCGATTGAAACGTATATAACTCCATTCGACGTATCCCAACAATTATGCTAACTTACTTTGCTCGAAAATAATCCTTTCGATCCTTAAAAATTCGATTTAACAACGGAATCTTTTCTTAAATCATTGAAAATCTCCTTAAACCCCTTGAAATTCTAATAATGATTAATATACGTCGTAATTAAGTTGGCGGTAACACAATAATATCCAAAATGCAAGTCATTACAAAAAATCTTCCCCCATTTAGTTCACGGTTGAATTTCTTATTTATTTTTCGTAAAATGAGCCGAAGCCTTTTTTGTAAGAGCGAAATTATGGTTAAAAAGCTTCCTGTTTTTCCGCATTTGATCGTTTATATAGAACACTTACATTCCTGACTATGAGAACACAAAAGCTCACTTTTTCACTGTTTACTCTGCTACCTCATCTCACGCGTTAACTTTTCTCCTTCCGCTCTTATCTCTATTTCAGAATTAGCATGAATTATTGCGGTACTTCCGCAGCTTCCGCATGTGAGTTCTGCAGTGTCCATTGTAACTTTTCCTAGTCATGATGAGAAGGAGGGGGTTATTGTGTTGGGTTCAAACGAAAATTTCGTTCTCCCTAAATCCACCTTTTTGCCTCTTTCCCTCTTTTCCCTCTTTTATATATTTTCTTCGTCAAGTGGATCCCTTTTCCTCATTCCACTGAACATTTTTTTCACGGTACCGCTTTTTTTCGGTTGTCTGTGAAAAAGCAGTACGGGCGCCGAAATGTAGTACTAAATAACTCTGATTACGAGCAAACATTACTTACTCCCCTTTGTTCTCTTTGTGCAATTCACGATTTTTCTGCACCTTTCACTTTTTTTTGACCTTTTTATGCATTTACTGTCGAGAAATTATACAAGACATACGAGTAATGTATTGGGATTTTTTTGCTTAAAAAAGTAATGTTACTATATTTTGAAAACATCTTTGTCAAATATCTTGTTTATATTTTATGGGATATTCAGTAATTTTGAGGGATTTTATGAAATTGCTTGAAATGTTAAGTTATTTTAAGGACTCAAAGGAATTTTAGGAATTTTCCGGGGATTGCTTGAGATTTCATGGGATTTTAAGTAATATTATGGGATTTGATGATATTTTGGGGGCTTCTAAGTAATTCTAGGGGATTTTGAGATATTTTATGATATGAAGCAAATTTAAGGACTTTTATTTTCAAAAATTTTAAATGATTTGGTGAGATTTTGAATTTTGAAGAATCTTAGAGTATTTAATGAGATTTCATGGAATTTTTAGTAATTTTAGGAGATTTAATGAGACCAGGAATTACAAGTTTATATATTTCAAAACTTGTAAATTCTCAATTATTTTCTATACTTTTGAAACACCTTAAAAAATTTCTAAATCTTTTGATTTGAAATTGTTGAGAATCCTCTGAATTTCTTTTAGTAAAAAATACGAGATTTCATTGAGAATTTTTAGGAATTTCCTGGGATTTTAAGTAATTTTATAGGATTTGATATTTTGGGGGCTTCTAAGTAATTCTAGGGGATTTTGAGATATTTTATGATATTAAGTAAATTTAAGGACTTTTATTTTCAAAAATTTTAAATGATTTGGTGAGATTTTGAATTTTGAAGAATCTTAGAGTATTTAATGAGATTTCATGGAATTTTAAGTAATTTTAGGCGATTTAATGAGAGCAGGAATTACAAGTTTCTATATTTCAAAACTTGTAAATTCTCAATTATTTTCTATACTTTTCCAACACCTTAAAAAATTTCTAAATCTTTTGCTTTGAAATTGTTGAGAATCCTCTGAATTTCTTTTAGTAAAAAGTATGCAAAAACGATAAATTAATCGCGCAAAGTGCATGGATCAAAGTTACCAATTAAAGTAAATATAGATGATGTTTGCATCCGCATCTAAAATTCCAAATAGTGGTAATAAAAAAGATATTTGCTACCAGACAATGAGGAATTTTTTTACCAAGTTTTTCGAAGGCAATTAATAGTTCGCTTCAAAGTCACACATAATGAAACATTTCTTTTCGCCGGAGGGCAAAAAATCTCCCAATGTGTGAATTTCCCGGAAAAGAATATCATCTCAAGTATTTCTCTGTTGATTTTAGGTTTTTCATCAACGCGGTTCGATTTAGGTCTGACGGGCTAATGATGAAGACCAAAAGAATACAAAAATATACCGTTATACTCATAAAATCATCAACAATTCTCAATTAAGTTATATGTACATTTTTTCATACAATAATATTCCCTGGTACGAATTATCGGTACTTTTTCTTTCAAATTTTGTTTTAATACCCTCAGAAAAGACCACTGTCGAATAATAGGGAATATTGTTACACCACGTAAGCACACATGTTTCCTTTTTCTGGTATTGATTGATCTTTGTTGAATAACACTAACCCTTCGTTTTTTTTTCTTTTTTTTTTTTCTTTAACGATCGAATGCTTAGAATTTAGAATACAATTTTTAACGTTCTCTCTGAACGTACTATTTTCCACAGCGGTTGGAGAATATTACGCGTTACTACTAGAAATCGATATTGCCGTTTATATATTCAATTTTACAAGAGTTTTATGACCATTCGCTTCGCATGAATGGGGATAAAAATAAAGGTGATGATCTGAAAGTAATGAAATTACTTAGAATCCATTCATTATAATCCTGCTTATCATTGAAATGTCATTTTTCATTTCAGAGATGAATTCATTATTAAAACGTTGACGTTTTTACGACATGGAATTCAGATTATCATCTATTAATTTTTTTATAACAACTCAATATGGACTAGCTTGACGAGATTCGGGCTGTGCCTCGCGTTACAAATAGCTGATTTTAATACAGAAGAGGATAATTTATTAACGCTCACGGTAAGACTAAAAAAACTGAGATACGCTCTGAGCCAGGAAAAAGAATATTAAGGTGTCCTGTAATCTCGGGAGTTTTAATTTGTGCTTTCATTCAAGCGAAAATTTCAACGTCATCCTTTTTTATGCCTTTATATACCGTGAATAATTTCAAAATACATGGACAGAGTGATGTAGTTTTACAGTGAAGGCGTGTAATATAATTAGCTTAGATATACAGTCAAAAAGCGGGAGAAAGGGGCGGAAAGGAATGGCAGGATGAAGAACGACGAAGTAAGAGAATAAGGAAGGTAAACACTTAATTATTAAACTGAAGGGTATCCTCTCAATTAAGCTAACAATTAAGGAAGAGGGGAAGTGGATTACGACTATTCATGGTTGAAAGTAAACTCACGTCTTAATACCAATCCCAAGCTTACACATTAGGGAGTCTAAAGTTACATATTTACACAAAATTTATTAGAATATTAATAACAAAATTAGTATCAGGTTTGTTGAAACCAAATATTCGTATAATTTGTATTTTCTATATAGAAGATATAAATCCCTGCCGTAATATCTGGTTATTATTGTTTAATATTTAGATATTACATCAAAATATCGAAATAGTTGACCCATTGTTTGATATTCAGATATTACTGACTAATATATCCCGTTTTCCTTATGTAGAGGATATATTATCAACATCGATATAATTAAATCAATTTAGGTTCCAATCAGAGAATTTATATAATTTCGGTCAACATAGTTTCTAAAAATGGTATTATTAATTTGGCCAAATGACTATCGATCGCTGCACCAATTAATCTGCTGAAACCTTTGAAATGAGCGTTATCAGGTGGGATTACCTTAATCTTTTCTCGGAATACTCGAGACCGGAGCAGGTTTTTGTGTGGTTTCCACGTATTACAACGAACATCGCTCTTCACTTCAATGCACATAGAACTATGCTTAACCTTTTCCGCAAAAAGCTGTTGGCTGACTAAAAAAGAACAGACATTACTGAGAACATTTTTTTTTTGGGAATCAACAAGAATTTCGTTGAACCAACAGAGTATTTTGAATTTGAAACCTTAATATAGCTGGAAATGGTATTTCGTTTTAACTTTTGAGAGAAGTAATTATTGGAAGTATGAAAGTTTGAAATCGTTTGTGTTTTTAATGCTTTAATTTAAGGAAGACAACATAATTTCATTTCAAATAACTCGCTCGCTTTCTCTTTTAGCCTTTTCAGTCTCGACTGTTTTTTTACTACACGCTTAAAAAAAAAAGAATAAGAGACTTGGACAGGATTGGAGCTCGCAACTTAAACGAACCGTTGTAGAGCATCCGCCTCTTTCATTAAAGAGTACCTGAAAAGCGGCCATATATATATGTATGGATTACACACGGTGTGTGCAAGTGTGTGCAATACACCACTACACTATGAGAAAATACAATTATCCTTTATGGCAAACGTGCTTTCGTCGCAGCTTGTAAATCACATTTTCGTATGTGACGTCGCGGTTTGCAGTCAGATACATACGAATTCATGAAACTGCATACGTTTCATTCAATTTAATTGCGTTTAAAAAAGCAATCAGACACAACCGAATTTTGAATTATGACACGCGTACCAAAGTGTCCGGTCTCAGAATTTCTATTTTATTTCAATAAATATATCAATTGTTGTGTATTTAATGCATTTGCCTCACTTAGAAGATTGTTTTTGGACAGCTTTTGCTAAAAAGATTCAAAGGGATTTCAAAAGTATACAAAATTATAGAGAATTGATAACTTTTCAAACATAGAAACTTGTCATTTCTTTTCTAATTTCAGGAATTTCCATAAGGTTCGTAAAATTCTTTAAAATCACTTTGACATCCTTTAAAATCTGGTGAAATTCCTTTAAATTTGGTAAAATTACTTAAAATCCCAAGAAATTCCTAAAAATTCTCAATGAAATCTCGTATTTTCTACTAAAAGAAATTCAGAGGATTCTCAACATTTTCAAATCAAAAGATTTAGAAATTTTTTAAGGTGTTGGAAAAGTATAGAAAATAATTGAGAATTTACAAGTTTTCAAATATAGAAACTAGTAATTCCTGGTCTCATTAAATCGCCTAAAATTACTTAAAATTCCATGAAATCTCATTAAATACTCTAAGATTCTTCAAAATTCAAAATCTCACCAAATCATTTAAAATTTTTGAAAATAAAAGTCCTTAAATTTACTTAATATCATAAAATATCTCAAAATCCCTTAAAATGACTTAGAAACCTCCAAAATATCAAATCCTACAAAATTACTTAAAATCCCATGAAATTCCTAAAAATTCTCAATGAAATCTCGTATTTTTTACTAAAAGAAATTCAAAGGATTCTCAACAATTTCAAAGCAAAAGATTTAGAAATTTTTTAAGGTGTTTCAAAAGTATAGAAAACAATTGAGAATTTACAAGTTTTGAAATATAGAATCTTGTAATTCCTGGTCTAATTAAATCGCCTAAAATTACTTAAAATTCCATGAAATCTCATTAAATACTCTAAGATTCTTCAAAATCCAAAATCTCGCCAAATCGTTTAAAATTTTTGAAAATAAAAGTCCTTAAATTTACTTAATATCATAAAATATCTTAAAATCCCTTAAAATGACTTAGACACCTCCAAAATATCATCAAATCCTATAAAATTACTTAAAATCCCATGAAATCTCGTATTTTTTATTAAAAGAAATTCAGAGGATTCTCAACAATTTCAAATCAAAAGATTTAGAAATTTTTTAAGGTGTTTCAAAAGTATAGAAAATAATTGAGAATTTACAAGTTTTGAAATATAGAAACTTGTAATTCCTGGTCTCATTAAATCTCCTAAAATTACTAAAAATTCCATGAAATTTCATTAAATACTCTACGATTCTTCAAAATCCAAAATCTCACCAAATCGTTTAAAATTTTTGAAAATAAAAGTCCTTAAATTTACTTCATATCATCAAATATCTCAAAATTCCCTAGAATTACTTAGAAGCCCCCAAAATATCATCAAATCCCATAGTATTACTTAAAATCCCATGAAATTCCTAAAAATTTTTAATGAAATCTCGTAAATCTATTGAAATCCCTTGAGTCCTTAAAATAACTTAATATCCTATGACATATCGTAAAATTTCTTAAAATTCCCTAAAATTTCATGTAATGTCATAAAATCCTCTCAAAGTCCGTATTAAAATTACTGAATATCCCATAAAATCCCTTAAAATCCCTTAAAATTTCATAAAATTCCGTAAAATTATTTAATATCCCTAAAATCTCAATGAATTCTCAATAAAATCTCTAATTCGGTATATTCATACAATTATAATGAATAATTTTTTGATGTAAGGTTTATATCAATATTTATAAGCTATATATCGTAAATATATCTACTATAATTTATTATAGCGCCGTTTGTGAGATTGATGGGCGATATGTCATAACTAAATTACATGCATTATGTATATCATGCTTCAAATATGTATAACTTCCCCTACATTTAAATTAACCTTGAATGAGGAAAAAGCTCGCCATAAGCTTCGAGTAAACACATCAAGTATGTGAGTGAAAGTCAATTTTTCCGTCTTGACCCGGAATCCGAAGAGGTCATATTAACACTTAATGCAAACGCACGTGCGCAATGATACTGTGCCATCACGTGTCCGACAATTTTCGCATGGAATCGTACGAATCCAAATTCAAAAGGTTTCTAGTTTCTACAGGAAATGGCTAATGCCAGCAGAACACGCTTCGATCTTTCAGTCACGCCAAGATAGATAGGCAGAATTATTAGTCCAATGGCTTCCTTTACCAGGGCGTTGCATACATTGAAAGAAGATATAGTATTTCCTTTTGTCGCACGGAAACTTTTCTAGGAAGAACAAATTTTAAACTAATTTTATAGACCAATTTTCTCCTTGTAAATAAAGACAAGTAAAACATCTCAATGACCTCCATCAAATTCTAAATTCCCTTTATTTTCTTTTACACGCCATATATTTCTTGTACTATTGTGTAATTTATATCACACAACTGTGGCATTATTAAGTTTGACAAAAAATGGAATCGTACATAATCCGCAGGAATATTCCTCCGTCAAATTGTCTGCATTCTCACTGTATATGAATTCCAAATAATCCCTAGGTCTGGCAACCCTCGTTATACGGACATAGCATTATTTGTCGCCATTTACTCCAACGTCACGTAGCACCGGTGACCAGATGGATAAAAAGAGCTGAAACTTTTTGCCATTTCAGTTGGTGAATTCTCTTGGTTGGGTTTCATTCCTCCTTCCATCCTTTTCAGAAACTCTAAATTGCCATGACCTTATCAATGTTATGTGCTCCCCACGCCTCTTGGCGTACTTGGTCTTCTCAAGTCCTCAGGAACTAGAATTCCTCCAGCGATTGCAGCAAATAGCTGTGATGCTTTTTTAGGAGAAAAATGCACTCGAAACTTTGTGAATCCCTCCTTGTAAACGAAAACCGTGAGATCACCACTTGACAAGCACAGTGTAGTGGTTGCTTCTGAAATTCCTGTGTCTGACCGAAGCGCGCTTCTACTACTGCTATTAATCACTCGTCGGTTTATTTTCGTCGTACTGCATGAATGATACTGAAACTTTCCCCATTGCGAGTGTATAAATGTCGAGAATAACTGCGCATTCCTGCTGTATGCTCAGGCAATGTAATATACGGAACTCTGTTGCAGATAACATACTGCAATGTTTGTTTATTAGATCCATTTTCACTTTACTCTGTTTTAATAACACTAAAGCAGTTGATAACAAAAACACTCAACACTCAGAATTGTTGAAATTATTTTGAAATTGAGAACATTGAAATTTCGAAAATCCGTCGAATATTGAAGGTACATCAACTTAATTCAGATTCAGGGGAGCAGAACTCGTGAAAATTGTGTCTCAAATGATATACCAGTTTGAACCTCGAGTTTTATTTAATATCTCGTCTCATCATTAACACCATCACACGATTTCTGTTTACCAGATTGATTACGTTCCTAACAATGTCATGCATATGTCAATCACGTATGAATTAACGCTCATGTCGATTGGTACGCATTCGTCGTCCCTGATCGAGGCTTGATTGATGAATATACCTTTGTATATTGAAATTTATGCATTCGAGAAATATTGCGAGTAATTCATTGCCCAGAGCAAATAATCTGATGTACGTAAACAGATTTTTAAATATTTAAAAATATCTTTTGGTAGTTTATGCAAATATGAATGAAATTCATCCTTTTAACTTTGTAGTGTGTTTTTTACTCTTCAATAGTTGCAGACCTATCATTTTGTTTGCAGTCTATCGTTTTTGCAGTTAAAGACTGACTTGAAATCTAAAGGAAGACTTCTCCTTTATACATATATGTGTTGCGGAAGAAGTTAACGAGAGGATGATAGCCCTGGGAGTATTACGAGCCATGTTTTAATAAACTACCAACATAGCAGAAAGCAGCAGGTCTCTGAATCACATTCATGAACAATGGACAACATACCTCTTGCGCTCCCTCTACCACTCATTTACGATGCCATAAAATAGTTATTGCCTGTGACCTTCTTCTATTTAGAAAATCTCCATATTAAGTACATTAAAAACCATCTTATCTATTCTAAAAAGATGATTGAGTCGAAGTCGAAATATCGTAACGCCTATTCCGCACTCCTGATTCGTCGTGTAAGTATCGATAGTGATTTTCGACAATCGATACTTGCCGAATCGTAACTTCCGCGTAAATTAAATTTGAAAATTTGAATTTGAAATTTTGAATTTGGTTTCGTTAATAATCATTTTGTCACGAGTCTAAACTCGAACTACATTGAAAATCTAGGAATTTTAAGGGAATTTTATGGAATTTTTAAAGATTTCATGAAAGATAATGGGATTCTAAATGCTATCGTAGAATTTTAAAGAATTTCAAAAAGTTTCTGGGAAGTTTTAGAATTTTTCATGACTCTGATTAGATTTCAATCGTACTTCAAGGTACTTTTATAATTTTAGAATATGTATGTTGTGG